>CM040995.1:3727881-3740602 GCA_022985145.1 Pangasius djambal
TATTTACATCATAAATATTAACGCTGACTAATTCTTATTGTTCCTGTTAAATAAATAAACAACAAAAAGAAAATGTTAAACAGTATAATTAAAAGTCACTTCACTTGAGGATGAAGTTGTGCATATCTCATTACATTGCAGTGTAACTTGTCATAGGTTTTCAGAAATGTTCACCTGCCACATCATCACCATGTGACTTGGACACTGAGCTACAAAGTCATCTGTCAAAGTGAGTCAGCTTAGAAAGTGTCATGACACAACCTTATGTAAGTGTTTTATTCCACTTATATCACAGCAATCTGCCAATGATTACATTTTTTTATTTATTAAAGAAGGACGCTGTACTTTTATCAATGTATAGTTACATATAATGTTATGGAATGTCCTTGAAACAAGTTAGTTTCTGTTATCACTTCTGTTAGAGCAGCTATAAACAGTCATTCCCTCACTTTCTCTTGAAGTTAGAAAGGCAGAAAAAAATGCAGCATGTTACCAAGAAACTCAAACTATTCTGAAAACTTTCCTGTGGTGATTGTTACAAAGCAGTGACACTGGAGACTCCTTCCAAAAATGCTAAATAAATGTCTCCTTACTTTGGCATATCAATGATTAGATGTTTAATCTGCGTATTATCTGCAAAAAAAAAAAAAAAAAAAAAACTACCAAATGACCCTATTGCAGTGGTGCCAACATTGCTGAAAGGAAGATCCTAGCAATGAGAAATAAAAAACAGAATTTTATTTCATGCTCCACAGCTCCATGCTAACAACATGAGATGGCTAACAACATAAATGATAAACAGCACATTGTACTTTGCACCTACCAGGCAAATTCATATATCAAAGTTAGACCTAGATCTAACGTTGATCTAGATCTGATGTAGTTCTAAACCAGAAGCAAATACATCTTTCACATCCCATGTCCTTTCCCCTTTGGTGAATTGGCTTTTCCAACAGGCGAAGTTTACAGGCGTTTGTTCAGGTGTCCCCCATAGCAAGGAGTCAAAAATGCTATGGCTAAACTGTATATGTTGGCACCTCTGCTATTAGGATGATTGTTGCATGCTGGAAAAATGACCACTGAGGGACATTTTGATCTGAAACCATCCTGACACTCGGAGGGTTTGATTCATAAACAATGTCATTGTTTGACTGATGGCCGACAGAAAGCTAATGAAATCTGCTGGGCACTCGCATCGCTCTCCAGCTCAGGCTGCTTTTTAAAGAGACGGAGGCAGCCTTGTTGTCAGGCAGACACTGCGAGGAGGGGGGGGTGCGATACGGTGAGAGATGGAGAGAGAGAGAGAGAGCACCACAGAGTGAGGACCAGATAAAAACAATGGAGAGGGTCAGAAGGTTTTCGAGAGTGTTGCAGAGATGGGGGGGATGGAGCAAGAAAGAATCAGAGGAATAAAATGTTTTTGTCTCTATGGAGATGTGGCATTCTAGATGAAGACTCCTCTCTGCTTCACTTTTAGCACCGTTGGCAAACAGCTTTGTCTCTGGCACTAACGCGCATGAAGTGTGATGGGCGAGACGGAGAGAGCAACCGAGGGGCATTTTTCAGTCTCTCTCCCTTGTGTGTTTTTTATTATTTTGTTTATTTCCCTCCCTGTCTCAGAGTTATAGGCAGATGGGGACTGAATGGAGTCCTAGTGACATTGCTGGTTTGCTGTGTGACTGTAATTCGATCTTAATCACATACTCTCTGATTCTGAGAGACACGCTAGAAAAACAGGTGCCATCCCATCGAGTACCTAAAGGGTTCTTTTGGTTGTCCTTAAAGCTTTTATGTAGCAGCTCTTAAAAGGGGGTTCAGAAAGAAAAAATCAGAAAAGAAGTACGCAGAAAAGAAAATAAACTATGCAAAAAAAATTATATTTCAATAAGAGTATGTAAAATAGTATGAAAGAAGTATGTTACAGATTCCTGTAAAATTAAAATTAATTCTGAAGTCTATTTTAGCCATTTTTTTAGCCAGTTATGTAAATGTTAGTACTTTTATTCCAACATATGATTTAAAATTATATTAAATAATAAAAAAGCAATAAATACGTTAATTAACAAATAGAATAAAGGTCAAAAATCATGTTTGTTTTTTTTTGTGGGTCAAAACTTTGTTAATATCACAGAATTGTCAAATAGAACCTTTTTTCCCTTCTTTTAATTTTTACTATTTTCACTTTTTTCAGTCCTGTTCTGCTGTCAAATTATGTTTGATATTGAAATGTTGATGTGCACTTGCACACGTGGATAATCACATGCACATGTGCATAATAATAATTTTTTTCTTTTTCCTTTTTCAATTTTAAAATTTGTTATTGTTTGAATTTTTTTATTTATTTGTTTTTTTAAATAAATCTTTCCCTCTCATAGAAGATAAAACCTTATAATCCCAAGGTCCTGAATTGTCATTATTCCATTGGCAGCTTCTTCCTATAAATATTTGAAAGAAGCAGATTTATCTGCCAACGCAATGTCATACCTGAAATGAGCAAAAAATATCTATAAATAAACTTAATCATCTAAATTATTTTATAGTAATCTCATAATGAGATATGTTACATAGACTTATGTATATTCAAGATGTTATGGTAGGATTTGTATTTGCAGTCACAAAAATTTAGGAATTTCTTTTTTTTTTCCATAGCCTTGACTCAAAATGGCATGAGTTGCAAAAATTTCTATTAGCTGTTTTCTTTATTGTAGATGCAAATGTATGAAATCTGATTAAGCTTAGAGATGGCATAATATCCCACAATGTTTGAATAGCATCGCTAAATTGAGATTTTATTTTGTGTTGAAAAAAAAATAGATAACTACCTCTCCTCAGAGACAAGGTGATTACTTCAGCTCTATCAAAGGAACAGTACAAGCAATATTGACCTGCTGTTTTGAGAATGGAAGATAATTAAAAAAAAACATATTGCTGCAATATTCGAGTGACATGCTGGCAGCTAAAATAGTGCTCCCTTTTCTACAGGGTGGATATTTTCACAGGTCCATGTCGTGGCCTAGAATGAATATGGTTTCCTTGTTCACTCGAGTGCACTCAGACACAGCTGAATGTGGCACTGCAGAGTCCCATTTGGACAATATTTATTTTGCAAATGATATACGCTGGAGACAATTTGGCTGCGGGAGATTCCAAATGCTGTCTTCATAAACTGAATAGTGCTGCACTATTCTCAGGAGAATTAGCAGCCATTTAACTTCAGGAAGGCTTAGAAGGCTTGATTCGCGCTGTCTTGGTTCATCTTTTTTTTCCCATCGACCCCACATTCAAGCTCCTTACATTGCTAATTCCTTTGCTGGTCAGTGGAGACTTGTATAGCTTTTTAGCACTAATTAGCACACTCTAATCCACGTGTTCTCGCCCACTTCCCAGCGGCATCCTTTGCTATTTTGCTGACAGCGATCTCTTCTCTGTGCATGAATTATGCACAGGATTGACTTGCTGTCCAATTAATAATTATGGGCAAACAGCAGTGGGTGGAATTAGTGATGCGTTTCTGATTTGTCTACATGATGACTGTTCAAAGAATAATGAGCTGTTTTCTCAGCGTTCCGTAACCTCAAAAAGCGTCAGACATCACGTCAGGATCCGATACCGAAATCCATGTATCATCCTTCCTCTGTTTGCTCGAGTGTGTTTAATGAAGAATTTATGTTAATGAAATATGATCAGTCCAATGAATGAATGCCATAATGCATAATTAAAGTGAACAAACAGGAACTGTTGGAATAATACATAGGAGGCCTTTGAGATTTCTTTTTCTTTTTTTTTTGCCTCTATTACAGATGATGAGTGCAAGTTGAATGGGTGAGGTGTTTTGAAAAGAAAGCGTGATGCTTGGAGGAACACTTCAGATAACCAAGAGGCAGGATCGAAACAGCACGCATGATGCACCTAATTACATATCTCCAAATACAGCTGCTAATAAACAAGCAGAGCATAAGAGTCATGTAACTATGAGTCATGGAAATAATCTCGTTTTGCCTAGTGGGCCTTATTTTCACACTGCTAATGACTACAGTTTAATTGATATTTTGAAAGCTGGGCTTTCACTATATTTTTTATCAGTCATACAGAAATAGAGCGCAAATGTATTACTTTTTGCCATTTTATCTCTGTACTTAGCGGCTCCCATTAAATTGAACTATAAATACATCTACAATAACATGTTACATGCTCTAGCTATCTGTGAAATAAAGAAAAAGCAATTAAAAAGATAACGCACACCATATGTTCTTGTTTGCCATCCTGATTGAGTTTCATGTTAATGTTTCAGTTCCTGGTTGTAACACTACAAAATGTGAAAAAGTTCAAGGGGATGAATACTTATTGTAATGGGTCAAATAAAAATGCAGGTTGTGATTGCATATGTATTCACCCCCGTTACTGTAAAACCCCTAAATAAAGTCGCATAATTAGCTGAATAAAGTCTCTGTGCAATTAAACAGTGACGTGATCTCAATATAAAGACACCTGTTTCTGAAAGCCTCCAGATTTTGCTAATGGACATACCTAAATCAACAGCAAGATGATAACCGAAGACCTATCAAAACAAGTCCGTGACAAAGTTCTTAGGGTTTGGTTATAAAAAAAAAACACCCCAAAAATCCCTCAGATTATTGAAATTGGTAAGAATATGGCACATGATGTTCATCAAAAAACAGTAGGGTAAAAAGGGGATTAGTCAGAGAAGCAACCAAGAGGCCGTGGATAACTCTCAATGTGATACTTCCACCACCATGCTTCACTCACTGAGAATCTTTTTCAACATGTTTGCTGAGTCTCCAATATGTCTTTGGCAAACTCCAAAGAGGATTTCACATGGCTGCTCTTCCATAAAGCCCAGCTTTGTGGATTCCCTGGGCTATGGTTGTTTGGTGAACAGCTTCTTCCATCTGAGATTTCTCTAGCTCCTTCAGAGTTACCTTTATACTCTTGTTTGCTTCTCTGATTAATACCCTCCTTATCTGGGTAATGACTTTGGGTTCTTTGCTTTTTTAAAGTGAAACAGTTTCCAGGAAAACAGAAAAATACTCTACAGGACTATGTTATAGAACTTTTAAGCATTCTCAGAGGGGAACCAAATGAAGAGCACTGTAGCTTTTTTTTTCTCTAAGAGTGTAATACATGTTTTTTTTTGTTGGGTTTTGTAGTATATATTAATCTAACAGTTGAATTTAAATGAATAAGCAAGCATTGAATGTTTTGCAATTAGAAAATCACAACTATGAGGACCCTAAGAGCCAAAATTTCAATCTTGCCTCAGCTTTTAACTCTGCAATGATGTAAATTGTTGTGCTCAGTTTAAATGTTTCCAGTTTTGAACATGTCTAGATTCAAACTGAAGCAAACTAAAACTTTTGGCAAATATACTGGACTCTGCTTTAGTTGTCCTGAGAGAAATATTTAGATTTAACATTCAGTAAAGATTCAGGTTGAAGCGCAACTGTACTCACCTCCAGCCGATCTGTCCTCATGAGCTTCTGGGCGGCGGCGGCAGCTGCAGCGGGCACAGGGACATTAGGGGTGCTGGTCATTAGTACGGGTGCGCTGGGCAGGATCTCGGTAGGCACCAGGCCCGGAGACACGGGACCCAGATATGGGTTAACCAGTGCTGTGGCGTTGGTGGCCAGGCTAGGCGTGACGGAGAACATGGGCTGCAATGAGACACAAAATGTCCTGAGATTAGCATACATATCGAGAATGTCCTGATCTGACTGCATAATTTCTATATAAATTCTGTGTATTTAGCTGTGATTATACATACAGGTCTCTTTTGTAGGTACACAATAGTGTATACCACTACTACTACTACTAATAATAATATTGGTAATACTTCCTATTACATCTGTACATCCTGAATACTGTAAATTCTTATAGATAGTCATGGTTACATGCATAACACTTTATAAACCATGAGTTAATGGCATCACAAGTTTTATAATTGTTCATAAGAACAGCGTAGACACTAATGCACAATAGCACCAGTTCCAGTTTAGTACTGTACTATAAGTTACAATATACATCTTTCTTTTCTCAAATTGTACAAATAACAGTGTTTATAAAATGTCTATAACAAAATATAGAGTAATACAGTCTTAGAAAAGGGGTTCTTTAAGGGTTCTTAACTTATACTTGGAACCCGTTTTGGCAGGAAAACACTGTGTTGAACCTTTAAGGGTTCCCATGTTTTAATCCATAAGCACATTCATTACAGACATTAAGTGAAGTATGATTTTTGAAAAAAATTTAAATGACAATTGATATTATAATAATAATGTAACATGCGATTATTTAGGGCAGGATGAAAGGACGTAAACTCAATGTGAACTGTATTAAGGGTATCCCAAAAAATCAAAATTCATAGCCAAGGTCAGCATACTGGAGTCATACAGAGATGAAAATCCATAAAAAATATTTACAACAGGCAGTATTTGGAAAAACTGGAATAAAGAGTAACAGGATATAAAGCTCAAAAAGGTACACCTACAGAGAACAAAGGAACATGAGGGTATAAACAGACAAACCAATCAAAGTGGAACACAGAACAGGTGAGCACATTAGGTAACATACCAATGACGGGACAGGGGCGCAGACAAGACCAAAAACCAAAAAAAAAAAAAAAAAGCACATGGCGCAAACTGAGAACAAAAAGAAATGAGAACAGCACTTGTTACACTGAGAGGGGAATTTCTGACAAATAATAATAATAATAATAATAATAATAATAAGCACAGTTAGCACATTTAAGTGCCAAGTTACTTTACCTGAAAGAAATAAACTCATATTGTGAATAAAAATGAATAAAATGCAAGTGAATGAAAGATATAAAGTAGAAAAGCATAATTATAAAAGTATTATACATACATAAGGCCTAGAGGACCATGCTAACTACCATGCTGAATATCAGGTACTGTGTGTTAATTACAGCATACATATGCCACCATTTGAATGAAACTGGTAGTGGGTGTCACAGTCTGAAAAAAATTAAAGCAGATGGTGTGTGAACAGGATGTTCAGATTTTAAGTGCATATGATAATTTATTCATATACCTAAAAAAACATCTGTTCAGGTTCAAACAGTGTTTTTTAGTGAATTCTACAGGACATAATAGTTTGTTCATGCCATGTGGGAACTTTGATAATTATGAAATTTTGAGCTCTGAGATTCTACTCTGAAAATAGACTCGGACTATATAATTATTTCTGTGGAAATGCATACCTTGACATCTTTCATATAAACATATACTATTTATTTCCTCCATAGTCCTAACTACTTTAACTGTGAAAACATCTGCCATGTTTTTGGGTCGTGTTTTCAGAAGATTTCAGAAGTTTTCAGAAAATTGGTATTTTTAAAAAATGTTTGGCACAAACATTAATGCTTTATACAAGTTGGACATGACATGTAATTCTCACATGACCTTAGCACACTATAACCTTAATCAGGTTCTTACTTTAAAGAGACCTTAAAACTCGTAAATACGTAAAAATACGTGTGTGTGCTTGCCATGTATTTTATTATAGGACCAACCAAGCGACATACTCAAAGTCCATGATGAGGGTCAATACACAGGTAGGCAGTAAGAAGCTAGAATAATCCAGGATTAAAATTGGAAGAACATGCCTATCATCTGGAGCTTGTTAGTTTGAACCCTGATGATGCTACAGCCATGTCAGGAGTCCAAGAAAGCAAAATGCAGCCATGCTGTCTGGGTGGAAGCGGCATACTCTTTTTCCCGTCAATCACAGTGACACAATCATAGGCATCTTTGAGCTTATGTATGCCAAAGAGGGCAGAAAGTGCTTGTTCCTCTGAGTGTGTTATGTTGCCCTGTGCCCTATGCTTGCATGAGCAATAGTTCAAAAAGATCTGGTTGGTTAGTCTCAGCTGTCTCGGGGAAAGCACATAATAGCCCACACCCTTCCTAGTTGGTAGTTGTCAAAAGATAGGGGAGAGCTAGATGGAGGGTGGAATTGACCAAATTTAAATTAAGGAGAAAAGTGGGGGTGGGGGAGTACAATTATACAATTAATTAATTTATTAACTAATTAAATGAAATGAAATTAATTGGAAGAACAGATGGAAACCAGGAATCATGTTACTAGGGAAACATAGCTCAGACCTAAAGACATACAAGCTAGTAAATGAACTAACACAGAACAGGTGAACACAATCAAGGAAGAAACCAATGATGAGGAGGGCAGAGACAGCACCAAAACAGAAACCAAAACATAAGCACATGGCACTTGTTGCCAAGCGAAGGAGGAATCTGTGACAAAAAACATTTAATAAGGGTTGTATTGTAGGATGCAGATCATATATGTTGATGTTGTCATGACATTCCTCCTCACGGACGACATGCAAGTAAAAGCAGGTGTTATTTATAGTAAGTAGATATTAAGGAACACTTGTGATTTGAAGTTTAGTCAGTTCTATTAACTACGCCTGACGTTTGACCTTCACTAATAAGTTGCCATGGTGCTTCAGCTTGCATGCCATATTTATATTTATGCAATCTCAGCGTTTAACACTGTTCTAACAGCAGGAACCCATGAAGTAATAAAATATTATTTATGTGGCACTACTGCACTTGAATATCTCTCTCATTAGCTGATGTAGGCGGTGGGTTAGCATTCATATTCAGGTGACAGCACTGCTTTGATGAGTCGTGTTTCAGAGCTCTGCAATATTGACGCTCTGTAATCCAGGACATCTTTGAGATTGAGGGCATTAGCGGAGCCTAATTAGATCAGCCGATCTCGGCGCATGGAAATAAATCCAGCACAGCCATGTCAACGACGTCCCCGGAGGACCCGAGTGTCACTGTTGAGTCCTTGAGGAAGACCCTTAACCTTCAGCTCTGTGTATGCACTGGATCCTGATTTATACACCACTTTGCCAAATGAATAAATGGAAGCAGGAAAAAAGTGGGAAAGTGGGGATGAGATGCTTATTTGTGATCTTTATCTCCCCAGCCTTTGTGTTTGGGTTCTTTCTTCATGCACTCATCTATCTCTACTCTGTATTCTCTTCCTTTTTCATGCCACCCGTCTCTGTCTCCGTCTGTCTACCTCATCCTTTCTCCTTTCGCTCTCTCACTGTGGTTAAGAAGAGATCCTGAACTCTGTTACGGGAAGATCTGTCGTTCTTTCTTTCCCACTGTCTCTCTTCTCTCTTTTCTCACATCCTCTCATGTGATAAGAACCAATAAGACCTGGGATTCCTTTCAAGACTATTTTGTCCCTGTATGGAGGTAGAGAGACGCCTTAAACAAACAGCGTCACCGGACACACACTGTTTACTTACACTTGATTATTGAATCTGTTTCTGTGGAAAAGCTTTACAGTGTTCACGGCAAAGGGAGGAAAGTAGATAGTGAGATTTGATTGAACATTTGTAACTTTTTTTTTGACGTTTGTTTAACATTTATGGAAAGCGTCACTGGGGTCAGCACTTCATAACAGTCACAGTGCTTTGCAAAGTTTCCCAGCAGGGGGAAAGTCTTAAGGACAGAGGAGTTTATACTTTCCGGAACATTCCAGTAAGATGACAAGCTGTGGTATTTGTGAGAGAGAGAGAGAGAAAAAGAAAGATAGCGAGAGAGATGTAAGGAGATGATGGTGAGGGAAAGACATGCATCATGGCTATAAGTGAGTGATAACAGGTACTAACTTGTTTCAGCAAATCGCTGTGTTGTAAGTATAATAACACACTCCAGACCATGGGGTAATATATACTGTATATAGTTATTGCTCTATTTTGCCCCCTAGTGGAATAACAGTTTTTAAAATCTTTAATTCAATTATGCTCTACAAGACAGCTTAAATTTAATTCTATGCAGAAACCAGAATAAACATCAGTAGCACTTTTACAAGATATAGTCATTTTCTACTGGTGAAGTGGATGAAGGTGGATACAGAATTAGCAATGATCGACAGGTTGGTAAACACAATCTATATAAAGCTTTGAATTGTTTGCCTGGCCGGCTTTACATAACTAATCGAAGCAGATGTATTTTTATCATTTAGATAACCAGGAAAAGCAAGTTTTTTTTAAATTTTTTATAAAGAACCATCTTCATAGAAAAATAGATGTAATTCTAGCTAACTAATGATGTTAACAATGCTGACACCTTAAAAGCTCATGAGAGCTCATTACAAAGAAAAACATTCAAATTTAACAGGTATAAAACTGTTTCTTATAATAATACTAATGTAATAATCATATGATTTCCATTAGAACTTAGAAAACGTACATTTGCCATATGGTAACACCTTAAAAGCTCATGAGAGCTCATTACAAAGAAAACCAGGATCGTGAAGGCACTCTTGGCCATTCTCATAAATCAGTAGGTGTTTCTAGTGTTATAACTTGGCTTTGAAGTAGTTGAATGGCCTAGCATGTAGCTAACAATGTTAATGATTTTAACTCCATGGCCTAAAAACTCAGGAGAGCTCATACCAAAAATAACATCAAGACAGCAAGGAAATCAGTATGAGCTAAATTTTGTGTTTATAGTGTTTTAACTTGGCTTTCAAGCAGCTGAAGTGAGGTCATGACAGTCCTTGCTAAAACTCTATGAGCCAACGTAGGTTCTGAAGGTGGAGCTTTTCATGTATATGAGTGGGAAGGAGGGTGGGGGTAGATTCAAGGAGTAAAAAAAAATCATTACAATGTTGTTTAATCCATCTACTTTTAACCCATCTACTTAACCGTTAGAGATCTTAACTAATTTTGACTAATATTGCTTAATGCATGCTTAAGCTGTAACACATTCCAAGCCTTGTTTATAAAGACAGGCTGAGATTTGACTGAGATATTGAGGCTGAGATTCAGGCTCCATACCTGAGATTTGGAGTGTATATTTAATCAGTGTTATCTTTCTTCCTTCATAGGTGAGTCAGATCGCCAGGACCAATTTGCACACCGCTAACACGCTGAATAACAGCAGCATTAAAAGCTGCCCACACTCTGCGCTGTCAAGTTTAACTTTCAGACACACAGATTCCCATACACACACTGCCACAAGACTCTTTATATAACGCTAATGAAAATAACACTGCTTACATAACCATTATAGTGAGAAACCTGTCTTTACTGGTTTACGCTTGGAAGCGTTTGCTGTCAATAAATTTGAGACTGATCAGTCATTACGCTCCAGCAATGGATAGAGAGAAAAAGAGAGAAAGAAATGATAAATGAGAAATATGACACAGGAACCTGCATTAATTTACCAGCAAGGAGAGAAAGAACAGTCCAGAGGGATGCTTGCTGTGTCTGAGCCGAAATGGGCCAAATCTGAAATTAAGGCCGCTTTTATGAAACTTTTTTTTTTTGGTCTGTTTCCTGGAGCGTCTCAAGCCCTTATTCTCTTTAAATAAGACATATTGGCTCCAGGATCGTGAACTTGAGGTTGAGATATTGTAACACAGTTACTTTGAGTGGAACTTTAGCTAATTGGAAGAGGGTCGAGATCAATTTTATGAGGTTCATCCCATAAAATTTTGTAACACCTTTCCACACTTTGAAAATCCTTATAATTCTAGATTATTGTCTTTTGGGCTATATTTAAAAAAAAAAAAAAGAAGCAAAAAACAAAAAACCTCTATTACTCCAAATGCATGGCATCCTTTTCCAGAGACGTACAGTAGCTACAGATCTGATTAATTATTAATTAATTAATTATATTAATTAATTTCAGTGAAAAAACACTGTACAAAGGTTTATAAAATATTTCGATTGCTTGTGAACAAATGATATGTAACTGTATCTTTTTTTTTTTTTTTTTAAATCAAATCCTAATCAAATAACATGCTAAATCAAATAACATTTGTGCTTATAAATAAAATTTGTACTTAGGCACAAATTTTACTTATAAGCACAAATGTGAGATCAGGGGAAACTGTAAATTATGCATTTTTTCAACAGATTTTATGAGGTTTAAAACTGTTTCTTATAATAATACTAATGTAATAATGATATGGTTTCCATTAGAACTTAGAAAATGTAATATTGAGATATTGGGGTAGGGTTGGTCTGGAGGAAGAGGGAAAGCTTGTCATTATTACTGAAAACAATGCACCTTTAAGGTGCTAACTATTGAATTTGCAAGCTAAATATTGGATAGTGGGTGGGAAATAAAAGGTTTAGGGTTTATTGTGTGTTCTAGAACAGTTACATAGTAACTAGTGTTGGTACCAAAATAAAATAAATAAATTTAAAAAAATAAAAAATATTGCCTACCATTTTGCAATTGAATTTTGCAATTTCAGCATGACATATGGAAAGCGGTGATTGTAAGTTACTCCCCAGAACAAGCACAGAATTGATTATGAGTGCGGACTCAAGTGTGAAAATACCCTAAATTTATTTTTCTGTCACAAAAACCTCCTGTTTGCCAAAACTCCTCTCTCAGTTCAGACCAAACCATTTCCTGTAATCATTATTATGACCTGCAACCAGTTATGTAGAGTAGGAAAGCGGAACAGATCCCTTTTTTTTTTAAAGGTTTAAAATTGTGAGCACCACAAAGTGGTTTAAAAGCCACCAAAACAGCTTCAAAAGCAGCATCAATAACAATGATGGAAACCTGGCAGCTGTGGTTTTGTAGTTGGCGGTGGAAGCAGGGGCTTGGGCTCTAGAGGAAGCGGTAGAGGCTTCAAAAGCCGCAAAACTTGGTGGCAGTGCTGATGCTGGAGATGG
>CM040995.1:3740702-3793202 GCA_022985145.1 Pangasius djambal
AAAGGTTTAAAATTGTGAGCACCACAAAGTGGTTTAAAAGCCACCAAAACAGCTTCAAAAGCAGCATCAATAACAATGATGGAAACCTGGCAGCTGTGGTTTTGTAGTTGGCGGTGGAAGCAGGGGCTTGGGCTCTAGAGGAAGCGGTAGAGGCTTCAAAAGCCGCAAAACTTGGTGGCAGTGCTGATGCTGGAGATGGATTCAAGGGATGAGGTGGTAATGAAGAGTGAAAGTCAAGAAACAGGCCAGGAGCTAGGAGAGCTAAGCAGAATTATACATAAAGACTTGTGCCAGTGGAGAACTAAGGGAACGGATAACTGTGACTAGCTACATAGTACATACACGCATTGTGGTAAGGTTGAATTGAAGTGGCCTGGACAGAACTGAAACAGACTCTCAATCGGGTTCTCCGGTTTAGTAGATTTTTCACCTCTTGCACAGATGTTGCCTTGTTTGGAACTGGGTTTCACCCCATCAGCCGATGGAACTCAACCCTAGTGTTTTGCTTCAGATCTCTAAAAGCTGACATTTCCACACATGCCAGCTTTTCTGAGCTCTTTCTGGCATCCTGATCTATTCGCAGTAACTCCCACACAAAGATTTTGTCCATGTGCCACACCATAACAGAACGTTCTCTGAGCTGGGTTGGGAAAGTTCTGGGACAGAGGTTATTCTTTTCCAATTAATTTGTATCAAAAGGAGTTATAAGGTTTAGTTGTAGAAGGTTTAACCTAAAATGTAGTAACACTTACTATGAAGGTCATATTCATATTCATAATGAACTATGAATTGTTGTAATGCATTCATAAAGCAGTATACATCATACATTATAAAAATGCATTACAGCTTATGGCTCTGTATCTTTATGATGCATTATGAATTGTTAACAATGAATTACTGATAATATGATCAAGCCCAAAACTACACTACAGACGTTTGTTCAGAGGCTGTAAAATTCCCCGATAATCCCTCTGCTCCAATTTATTTATTAAAGGAAAAAAAGGATTCATAATGCTTTATACACAGTGGGACTGGGATTTTTTTGGTATCGGTGATATGAATGCATCCATAAAGCATTATACATGCATATATAGTACAGGTATTATATAAATGCACTGCAGTTTATACAGCTATCCTTAGTATCCACATTGTTCATAACATGTTATAGCACCAATACCAGAAAATCCCAGTGTCAATAAATTACTTATACCAACAATATTAAAAGGAGATGTTACAGTGTGTATAATGCCTTGTGAATACATCATAACATGTTAGGAATGTGTTCATAGATCATTATATGTATGGACCTCACTGAATGTCTTGACAAGAATGTTTGAATCTTGATGTTTGGATTTTTTTAAAAAAGTTACATGTTGAACTTTTCCAGGCTACTGTGTTGCATCATCCATTGTGAAATAGGCTTTCTGTGGTTCAGTATAGACTTACTTACCTCACTGTACTAGAGATATCTGGTGTCAGTTTATTCCTTTAATCTCATTTTGCTGTGATGGTCATTGTGCAAAATGGTAATTCTAGATAATATGAGTGGGTCAGCGTAGAAGGAGCTAGAGTGCTCAGTGTAATACCACTTTGCCACAATTCAGTGTGGCTTGGTAACAAATCTGGTAAAAAACTCAGGACTATCTGTATCTGGGCCGGGTCCTTGTGTCAGTTTCCTACCGCATAATGTTAAACGTGAAAATAGGAGGAGACCTCTAGAGATTGTGAGTGACTAGTGATAGGCATCGGAAGTAAAATACTAATACTTTTGAGGCAAAGCCAAAATCATATCGGATTTGATATGAAAATAAGACTGCCATTACCGCCCGTCATGAGATATAGCACGCTTGTTTTAATGCAGACGAAAGTGCCAATACATTAATCTTTACTAAAATAAATACTCGAAAGATGTTTGAGTGCAAACTGTTAGATGATGCTAGTAAAACATTCCTTATGGCAGTGCAGTATTGTGCCGGGATGTGCCATTGTAGGAAAATAATAAACAACTAATCCTAGGTGTGTGCATGTGTGTGTGTGTGTGTGTGTGTTAACACTTCTCACCACAGGCTGTAGTTGTGTGCCAGGCATCATGGCATTGGCCAGCTGCATCTGTTGGGCCAACATCGCCATATTCTTCTGCTGGATCAAGTTATTCCTGCCATTGATCTCGAGCTGCGTCTTTAGGTGGGGCGGAGGGTGCAGGTATTTACAGTTCTCTCTGGAGCAGCGGCCCTGCGAAAAGAAAGAGAGAAAGAGAAAGAGAGAGGGAGTTATGCACCAGGATCCCAGCTAATTCTCATTCACAGCTGAAGGAAAAAAAAAACAAACGTGAGTCACGGCTTTGTGCACCCACAGGTCAGATGTGGGCTGTTGGATGTTTTATTCTTAGATTCCCCCCATCTCCGCCCCAATTCACTAGTGTATACACCTTTTCTTCACTCCTTCTTTTATACCACCTTTTTTCCACCTCCACCATTTTCAAAGGCAGAAACAAATTTGCTATGAATCAGATTAGTCAGCTATATACTGTATATAGTATACATATTTTCTATATATAGTAAAAATTAAGTGTAGTACACAAAGTTTCCTGTGAAACAGCATGTTTTAACTGTCAATCTTTAAGTGCCCAGTTTCAGTGAGTCTGTGCCAGCTGTAGTGTCAGATTCCTGTTCTTGGCTGACAGGAGTGGAACCTGATGTCTTCTTCTGCTTTTGTAGTCCAGCCACCTTAAAGATATGCTTTTCTGCTCATCATGGTTGTCAAGAGTGGTTATTTGAGCCACTGTCACCTTCCTATCAGTTTGAACCAGGCTGGCCATTCTCCTTTGACCTCACTGGATGTTTTTCGCACCATTCTGTGTAAAACGTGAATAATCCCAGTTTCTGAAATACTCAGACTAGCCCGTCTGTCACCAACATCCATGCCATGCTCAAAGTCACATGAAGGTGTGGTGAAGATTATTAACAGAAGCTCTTGACCTGTAGCTGCATGATTTAATGCTTTGCACTGCAGCCATATGATTGGCTATTTGGACAACTGCATGAATGAGCAAGTGTACAGGTGTTAAAGTGGCTGGTGAATATATATAGAAAGGGCAAAAAGGAAAGCACGAGAGAGAGAGAGAGAGAGAGAGAGAGAGAGAGACTGAGAAAGAGACAGAAAACCCTCCTGTATGTATTCCTCTCAGGTCCAGACTGAGTCTGGGAGATGGCGATGATTATATATGCATAGCATTGCCGATGTTATGCACTGAATAAGAAGAGGACGACAATTCGGATGGTCATAAAGCTTTGACGCACCCCCCCTTCTTTCTCTCTCTTTCCCTTTCTCTTTGTGTGCCTCTCTCGCTCTGTTCGCACCTTGGTGCTCATAGCAGTCCCATGCTGTCTCTCACTGAGCTCCCCATGAATACTGAACAGATCTGGCCAGAAGGGGCATGTGGGTGTTTGCGTATGCGTGTCTGCGCGTGTGAACACAGTGTGTCGTCAGCCACCAGGCTGTAATTACCCACAAGCAAACAAAGGCTATCACACAGGATGCAGCTGATGACCTCCCTGGCCCCCTGCTAAAACCTCTCCATATCCATCTCTTTTTTTTTTCTCTGACAACATGACCCACTTATTTCTCTTCTGTCTATGTTACCAATTTATTATGTGGCCAAGACATTTCTTTTTTACATTTACTACACCTTTCTTTTCTCCTTATTTTAACTCCCAGGTTCATCCCTAGCAATCTCCCCCTGTGATTGGTTGCTACATTCATGAATCTGCCTGGCGACAGGGAAACCGTGCATGCTGATTGGCTGGTGTGCCACTGCCTGCCTGGTTCCAGCTCTGTGCTGTTTCTGACACTAACCTTATTTAACTCTCTGCATGCTATTGATTGCAGCTAATTGCTAAATTCATTTCCTTTTACATGCCTGTCCCCTGGAGCCTGGAGCCTGGCTCTGTGTATGCTTCCATTAATGCTGTGGACATGCTGAGGACATTTTAGCTGTTGCTGATTTTGAGCATGGCTCAAAATAACCCTTCCATTGGTTTACATGCAATAAAATTAAGGTCAGTGCTTCTCCCTTGTTTGGGTGGAGGTGACATCTAAATCTAATCTAATACAGTGTTTGAAATATACATACAAAGCCTTCCTTCCTGCCTCCAATTTTCTGCAGTGCTTTTTGCTTTCACTAAATTTGACCAAAAGGACTGCATCATATCTCCCTTGTTCTGGGACATATCTAAGTGTCCAAAAAGAGCTGCCGGAGCTTGAAAGAGACATCCAATCACGGACGCAGCAAATGGCGGAATAAATCGATCTCATTCGAATGGAGGGAGAGACGTCTTCCATCTGCAAATGATGAGCATTTAAATGGGTCTGGTGGCCTGGTTTCATCAAATAGTCCAAAAAAAAAGAGACCTAGTTTCTAGATTGATGCTCTTTTGGTCATTCTGTCTTTTCCATGGGATAAGAACATGCAGGCGTATACCATAGCACTGTTGAATTATTGAATCTGATTGGTCAGAAGATATTGATTGACTTTTGATAACAGCAGTTATGGCAATAGTTTCATTGCAAGGTTTATATTAATGCACTCATTCTAATATGTTATTGTTTCTATAGTAACAGCTAATTCACAGGGATTATATGGCATACATGTCACATAAATAAATTATAAAACGTTGACTTAATGTTGATACTGAGAAGTTATCTGTGATGAGACGCTTATTAAACATTTATGGAAGGAGTCTCCAGTGTTAGTGCTTTGTAACAGTCAGAGATAAAGCTGTAACTTTAATTTTTCCAACACAGCACATTCTTCTAGACAGAGGACTTTGCACTGTTTGGTTTCTTGGTAACATGACAAGCTGCATTGTTTTTGTCTTATTAACTTTCACAGAGAGAAAAAAGAGGCTGGTGAGGGAACAACTATGTACACAGGGACTATCTTGTTTCACGAATGTTCCACAGGAATAAATGTAACTCTAAATGTATAAAAAGTAAGACATTCAGTTCTTTAGTTAATAAAAAATGTAATCATTGGCAAACTGCTATGGTATAAGAGGAGTAAAACACTTCGGGACATGCAGGATCAGAAAATAATCAACTTCGTGGTAGCAACAGTATCAACACTTTGTGTTCGACTGCATCACACCACCCTGTTGTTGATTCATTTCCTATAACAACAGGCCTCATTTTTCTTTGGTACAAAAAGAATGGCCACATACTGACTTCGCTGTTATAGTTGCTCTATAGTTCTCTTTAGTTCTTAATACGTGCGGGATATGGTCAAAATATGTACGACGATTGAAATAAACAAGAGATACATATGATTTATTAAGCATAGAAATAATAGACATCTCAGGCAGGGCTTATTTTAGGAGTAACAGCTGCTGCTCTGAGAACACGCCCCTGGGAACACACATCCTCCTCTGCTTCGCCCTTAGCTCCAGACAACCTCTCTTTCCAATTTGTCCCAAAACTTGTCCTGCAACCCAGAGTTCCAGCATGCATCCCTTTTCCTCTTGTGCCCTGCTATTGATTATTTTCCGACAACAGCTAATCATGTTATGTTTTATTCCTTACATACCAGTCTTCTGATCAATCTGAAGCAAAAACAGAAACCTCAAGACTGACTTGTTTATTCTCTTGTAGCACAAGATCATTTGTGGCTCCTGATATGGACACTTTACTTCAGGACAGTGCTCATAGAGCTACATGACACCTTCATAAGCCCTAATGACCTAAATCCAAACATTTATAAAGACATTGCATCAGGTAACAGCTGTCATAATAATTGCTTTTGTCCATTTTGATGCAAGTTGACATAATAGCTAAGGCATATTACACATTTTTGGTTATGACATAAGGTTATGACACCTATAACAATGTCATATCAACTGTAACAACAGAGTCATGTATATTTTCTCTTAGGAAATTAGAGAATTTGATATTATCACTGTTTTGTGACATTTACAGAAATGCACTCAAAAAGGTGTCATAACACAACCTTATTTCAACAAACTATATATGTCACTTGACATAGTGGGTTATGTCAAATTAAAATCAGTTTTTATCAAAACTGATAAAAGCAGTTTTATAGTTAGATGACACTGCCTGTTGGATTAAGCCTATATATTTGTTTATGTAGGTTCATGTCAGTTCTCAGAAAAGGCTTATGTAGGTATCATGTAGCCTTATGAACACTTAAGTAAAGTGGTATTGATGGTACTGGGGGCTTCGTATAATGCATTCTGTTAAAGATTTATAAATGCATTATAAACATTGCTATAAATCATAGCCTTATATTTTACACCTTATGAATGCGTTATTGCATATATTATCTACCAGATATTGGCATTTTGGCATGAAATTTTGTCAAATCAGGGATGGAACTAGGCTAAAAATCATTATTAAGCCTTAATAATTAAATAAAAAAGAATTAGCAAGGAAATTAATATCAGTAGTAATTTAATTAATAAAACAGCAACAACAACAGTAACAACACTCTTCTTCTTCTTCTTCTTTCGGCATTTCCCTTCCCCTTGATTCTTGCTGAAACAGTAACAACACTAAATAATAATAATAATAATAATAATAATAATAATAATAATAATAATAATAATAAATCATTAACATTTATTGATAATTTAATTAATAATTTATAAGGACTATCTAACTTCTACATATTTTTTCCCAAATTTCTATTCATAGATAATTTTGCTTCATTCTAAAAATAAATGCTTAAAACAAGCACAATTATTTATTAAATTGTATTATTTATAAATTTATTTAAATATTTCATTTGATTATTGTTGTATATGTTTTATCATGATCTCATTTTATGACATATTACATATCAGATTCACCTTTATTCATTATATTTTCACTCTTAGTGTTCAAACACACTTCAAACACACTTCTTACACAAAGAGCCCTCAGTACATTAACCACTCACACACACACACACACACACACACACACACACACACACACGCGCACACACAAGCACACAGATATCTACCAGAGAGATGTTCAGAGAGAGGCTAACTAGCACAGATCATACTGCAATGAGGAAAGCAAAGCTCTAGAAGCTTCTCTCTGTGGTCAGTAATAAAAAGCGAGGGTGGCAGGATTGGCCCATATCTCACACTTTCACTAAACGAGTGTGAGCTTGTAACCTGTCTGTATCAGTGTCGCTGTACCCTCATATGCGGTCGGAGTACTAATGATCAGGCTGCTCGATGGAGACCTCGGCTATCTAAAATTGGTGTTTATGTGTCTAGGAAATTGATACTTGAGTTTGTAGGCCAGAGTGCACGTCGTGTGTATTTGCTTTATCCCTCTGCACCACAGATCTATTATTAGCGGGAAAACTGGAGCGAATTTATCTGGGGCTATTAGACTGTGTCACTTGTACGAGCCTGATATGGACTTTTTGTGTGAAAGCGTAGGCGCCTACGAGTGTGTGTGCATGTGTGCGTGTGTAAACAAATGCATGAATGCTTAAAAAGTGTGTTACAGCGTCAACACCAAGTGTTTTTATAGCGTCTAATGTAGATGTGAAAAGTGGGCGAGAAACCTGCAGAGGAGATCATATGCTATGAGGGGTTATAAAACTCTGTGTGTGTGTGTGCGTGTGTGTCTATATAGAGCGCTCTGCTGTTATAAATCACCTTGGCCTGATTATAGCAGACGTCTCTTTGCTGTAATTCAGTAGCCAGAGAGCAGCAGAAAGAGAGGGAAGGAAAGAGAGGTGGAAAGAGAATCTGATGCTGGATCACTTTTTTTTGAAACAGATTCAGCATTTTCCAAATATCTTCGTGGTTAGCCAACTCACCAAACAGCCTGAAAGGAGAGAGCGTGCGAAAATAAAAGCTGATGTTTTAGAAGCTTGTGTCAGGTTTGAGATGTCCAGACTGCTCAGGCTGCAAAAGCACCATGACTAATGCATAATTACAGGGGAAAAAACTCTGTCTTATCCAGATAGAACTCTCTTTTGCCAAACACCTTATAATTATCGTCTATAACATAATTATAGGCAGCTCACCAGTGGACAGCCGAACTTAGTCAAACCTGACATATCTCTGATCTTAATGGCCCTCATAGTGGTGGGCCAAAATGTGCCATTTTTAAATCCTTAATAGAAACTGGAACTATTCTTATATATGTTATAATTAGGTTCAAATCATACTGATCCGTGATCTGTAAAATGGCAAATTTTCACTCCCACCTGCGCACTTAGACGTGAGGTGCTTTTATATGTCTATTGTTTTTTTGAGATGAGATGTTAAGATATATTTGATATTTTAAAATATCAAATCTTTCAAATGTAGCATAGATACAAGTTAAAAGCACCTGTATGGTAGGTTTACCTGATATAATAATTAATTCAGTGCACAGCTCTGACTTATTCAGGAGTATCTGAAGATCTGTGATTTCTGAAGATTCAGTAGAATCTGAAGATAATATTAGGTCAGTGTGGGTTACATCTTGAATATTTCTATAGTGTGTGCTTTGGAGGTAAAGGATGCACAGACTGCAGAGAGCTAGCATGGATAGAAAATATATGGAATGTAAAGAGTGTGTTTGTAAAGCTGGATTTAAAACCCAGGTGATATGTTTGACCTTCTGAACTGCACAGACCATAAAAGAGAGAGTGTGTGTTACAGCTTACAGCGGAGGATCATGTAGTGTTCACCTCAGATGAACCAGCACACACACACACACACACACACACACACACACAAACAGCAGTTAGCAGCAGTGCCGCGGGACTCAGGTGTCAGGTGACACGCTCGTATATTTCCCGCTCTCTGACATCACTGCTCTTGCAGATGCTCTGTTCCTGAAAGCATCAAAACCATTTTCACGTCCATTTCCGATAAACAGCATGTAAGCTGTGTGTGTGTGTGTGTGTGTGAGACGCACACTGTGACTCAGAGGGTGTTTGGTGCAAAAGAAAAAGCACAATGCATTTAAAACGAATAAAGTGTCTATGTGTGTACGTGTGTGTGTGTGTCTTTAAGGAGCGTAAGTGCACAAGGGTGCGTCACATGATGTTTTTCAGCTGCCGTCATATCGGACACCCCGCAGACGCACCCAAAACCTGTCTCACTCCCAAGCACTCCCAGGATGCAATGCAGCATTTAATAGCTTCACTTACATAGCTCACTCACGTTCTCTCACTCTCATTTTTTTCCCGGTTTGTATCATTCACACAAAAAATCTTCATAGTAATCATCACCCTAGTGCATTCTGGGTAATTACAATGCCACTTTTATCCTTAATCCCACTGCCCTCATCATCATTCTACAAAAAGCAGACACTAATGACAGCTAATCTTCGTGCTTTATGTGACCGTTTTGTAAACAGCACCAAGCTGGAGGACAAATTAATCAACATCTAGAGTAAATATTATCTTTATTTCATTTTGTTATGTCTGAAAGGCTGATCTGAATGACTTTCATCCTGTATGCCTTAATGAACACAACTCCATTCAGGTGCATTCGGGTACATCAATTGTTTCAGGCCACTGATGTGTGTCAGCGTGTATCTGTCTCGTCTGTTTTTAACTTTACCTCTTGAAGGACAACAGAATGTAGACCGACACAAATAAAGAGAGAGAGAGGTGGGGCAGTCAGGAAGATAAAATAAATAAAGATAAAAATACAATGTGACAAAGTGATAGAATGCAGAGAGCCGTAGGGACAGAGGAAGCAAAAATTGGCAGTGAAAGTGAGAAGGTGCCACCTGGGGTGCCAATATTAACCACTGCATGTGATGTGACACGATACACACCTGCCATTGCACTCATTCAGACTGATCATGAATAAAAATCTGGTGAAAGACATCGCAAATTCACAGGAAAACAAGAGGGCAGGCTATGTATGTATAATGTATAATAGCACAAAAAAAAATCATATCAGATGACAACTAGGAAGGAGTGCTGAGAAAAAAAAAAGAGAAACATGCACCATGACGTAGCCAGAACAGCCAACATTGCTAACAATCAAATCCTAGCATGCAGAGAGAAAAAAAAAACGCAAAAAGCCGAATGTATGTTGGTTGATGAGGCAGACTTTTTTTTTTTTTGAGCGCTACATAATAAACAGCTCATCCACTGGTTTTTACCATCCAAAGAGTCCTCAACTCTGACCTAGAAACCAAGTGGGCAGGGTTGAGGACTCTTTGGAAGGTAAAAACCAAGCAAGTAAATGAAGTGAAATTAAGCAAAAGCGTAGATATTCAAACCTCTGTGAACTCATGAGAAAAGAAGAAATTCAAAACTCAAACCCCAATGATGCGTATCAGTGCCAACACTACAAACCCGCACTCAGGAATTCTAGGAAATTTGTAGGAAAGCTGAAAAAGTTGTAAGAACAATTTCTCAGGGTTCTGTTTGATCTTTCTAAAGAAAGCCATCAGTGCTAATCTGCCTCTCAGCTTAACCTTAAACATACACAACATTTTATACAGGTTGGGTCATGCATGAAAGTTCTCACAAATTTATAATGTGGAGACCATCTTGATCTTGGTTATTATTATTGTTCTAACCTGTTTTCAGCTCTGCCCATATTGTAATTCATGCCAAGAAAGCTATTAAAATGAACAGAGAGTATGTGTGGAGTGAGAAGATAAAAAGCAAGAGAGGGAGAGAGAGAGAGCGAGGGAGAGAGAGAGAGAGAGAGAGGGGTTTTTATTTCCCGCATTCTTTTTGACAGCTTCAGGAGTTTGGATAGCGCACAGACACAACGTCTCAGCACGATCTCTTACAGAAGAGATACGAGGATTAACGTGAACGTCCTGATGTCTCCAGCAAGCTCTGATCTCCGGCCCAGCGTTCATTCATTCATTCACACACACACAAAGAGAGAGAGAGAGAGAGAGAGAGAGAGAGAGAGCAATCTGCTATTCGCATCAGTGTTAATCAAAGCAGAGTGCCAGGGACTCTCCTCTCTCTGGGCTTTATCTGATGGAAAACTACTGCACGCTACGTCAGCTCTTCACACGCTCAGGCTATCAACAGGTCCAACACACACATACACACACACACACACATTTTCACTGACATAATGCTATTCTTACACCTAGATCTAACACTAAACACAACCCCAGGAACCAAAAGGAAAACTTTTATATTTATAAATAAAAGCTGCAGTTTTGAAAATGGGCCATGGGGACCAACCAAATGTTCCCAAAAGGTCAAACCTGTCAGATATTCCTGTCCTTGTGGGGACATTTGGTCCTCACTATGATAGAAAAACATGTCTGGAAGAATTAGATCATCTTTCCAGATGAGCATCTACTCCCCTTGTCCAGATGTTTGAATCAACTATCAGGAATTGTTTTGTCTCTCATTAGTCATGACGACCAAATGCAAATTTGTCAAACTGCATTTCTCAAATAAATAAATAAATCACATCATTCTTTACTAATATAAATCAAAAGTGTTCTGACTGAAATGTTAACAGAGTTTATATGTTATTATACAACAGCATCTTTAATCTGATTGGTCAGATGGTGTTGATTAATTTTCTATAACAGCAGCTCTGACAGCAAAACAAATCACAGGTTTATATGAATAATATATTCTATTATTGTTTCTATTTCTGTGTAGCAACTTACATGTATGGTGGATGGCACTGGACTCCACATAATCTAAGACTAAGATTAAACAGAATAAAACACATTGTTATTTAACAAATAAAAACATGTAAATGTTGATATGGTTAAGTTTTCTGTTTGGAGATGTTTATTTAACATTTACGGAAGGAGTCTCCAGTGTCAGCGCTTTGTAACAGTCGGAAAGTTTTCCAGGGCAAGAAAATCTTTAGAACAGAGGACTTTGCGGTGTCTTGGTAACACGGCAAGCTGTGTTTTTCATCTTATTATAACAGAAACTGACATGTTTCTGGATGATCCACAACATTAAATGTAACTATATACAATATGTATGATGTTTTGTTCAAAATAAATTACAAAAATTGTAATGATTGGCAAAATGCTGCAGTAGAAGATGAATAATTACGTCAGCCCACTCCATCATTGATTATTTTACAGCCTACTAAACCAAATTCATAACTATTTTCACCACTCGAGTCATTATAAGTGGTACAAAATCAGAGGAAATCCAACCGCATCAACCGTGTTTGCTTGAATTTGTAGGAATTTCTCTTCTTTAGCACTACAATATTTCATTTGTATGCATAGAGGGATCATTTGAAACCTATTGGATGAGTGGTGGAAAATTTGTGTTTAAACAAGTTGGGTTTAAAGTAGATGCCATTACAACAATATTAAAAAGATACATTTTTCAATTTTATACCATTTCTCAAACAGCTAGTAACAATCGTCTCGGTTTTAGACCCCACATTCTTGTATAACAGTTGTCACCTGAGATAAATGCTGTTTTCATTTCTAATAAATGATGAAACTTTTTGGACATGTTTACAGCCCTAGACAGACAGACCAGTACCACACCTTCCTGTCTGGTCATTATTAATACCCCTTTAATGTCAACCCAACAAACATCCATTACCTCAGCCAGGAACCAGAAGACAGAGAAAGAGAGAGAACCCTGCTCCGATGATAATGACTCTCTCAGATCGGACATTGGCAGACTGATGGTGACCTTTCGTTCGCTCGCCATTTGCCCACATCACTAATCTTTAAACCAGTACTGACTGATCGCTCCACTGGTATTGATGTACCAAATGGAGGAAGGAAAAAAAAAACAGCTTTTCTGAGGGAGGAGAGGATCGATGGCTCGTCCTGGCCTGAGAATGTCTCTCTGATGAGCCTTGATTCTTGCCATGCTTTTCAGGCGATGGTGGTCAAATCGAGAAACGCGGCCAGAAAAGGCAGAAGAGGCTTTTATAGTAAAATAATCCACTTTGGCATGTCTTAAAATATTTCATTCCTCATATACCACAGCAATTTTCCAATGATTACAATTTTATATTTAATAATGAATGATACATTGTGCTTTTTTTACCATTTGTAGTTACATTAAATGTCTTGTAACATTAGTGAAACAAGTTAGTACCTGTTATCGCTTACGTTATAGCAATCAGTCCCTCACCAACCCCTCACACTTTCTCTCTCTTGAAGTTAATAAGAAAAAAAAATACAGCTTGAAACCAGAAATCATAAACTACTCTTTCCTGAAGACTTTCCTGGGGTGGAAACCTACTGACCATTACAAGGCACTGAAACCGGAGACTCCTTCCATTAATGTTAAATAATGCCTTCTAATAATAAACTCCTCCATATCAATGATTATATGTTTTTCTTTGTTAAATAACGTTTTTTTTTTCATCCACATATTATTAGACTTAGACTATGCTGAGCATCTGCCATACAATTTCCTTGTGAATGAGTTTTTACTATAGAAACGATAACGTATTGGACAAGCACGTTAATATAAAGCTGTGATTTGCTTTGCAACCGGAACTACTGTCAGAGAGTGCTTTTATAGAAGATTAATCAATACCTTCTGATTGGAGATTTCAGCAGCGTTGTGGTATAATAGCGTGTGAGTGCTAGCCGAATGCTGAGGTCACAAACACACACCTGCTGAAGCACACACACTGTTTGAAAGAGCAAACACCGTGAGATGAGAGCACATGCACACGCTGAGCTAAAGTGAAAACGTAACTGACAGGCAATTAAAGCGTTTATCATGTTTCAGGGGAAGAGATTCTGTTTGGGTGGTTCAGCTTGTCACAGTCACGCTGGTTTGCAGCAGGGTTTCTCATAACACACTGGGTAAAAATACAAAGCTCGCTGATGCCATAGAGCACTTGATTTTCACCTGTAGCAACCCAAGCTAGATTTTTACTGCTGTTGTTTGTGTCTTTGGTCAGTTTTAGATCTTGTCCGTGCTGATATGGATGCATTTTTTTACAACTTTTTCTCTACTCATGTATGAAAATACTCTATAGGGATAGACTACGTGGCAGATTTTTGAAGAAATTTTCGAAAATACTGGCACAAATATTTTGGATTAGGTTGTCACGTGGTTGTCACATGATTCCAGCTCCAACACGTTACACCATCATTAGAATTAAATTATTTTGATTGATTTGTTTGCATGGAAATTTTTAAAAATGTTTCCATTCAGATGGAAAAACAATATCTAAAAATGTAGATGGGCAATGGTAGAAAAAAAGATCAGTTGGAAACTATTACTATTTAATAAATGTAAATTTTGATAGAAAACATTTTTTAAAAAGATTTCAATGTTGTTGTCGGAATCAATGAAAAATGCGAGTGTGATTGCAAACAAATTGAAAACAGCATAAAAAGGCCAAGTGACCTTTCAAAATTGTATAAATGCCGAATGAGGAAATTATTTTCAAATGTAACCCTATTAGTGTGAATAATTCATTATAACTACAGCCAAATATAAATTTAATTTTGACCCTTAAAATGATTTTCTAAATTATCACATCAGACTTACTGTCTATGGTTGAATGTATATAGACCTAATGTCATAAGATCATCATCATCATCATCA
The DNA here is from genome assembly GCA_022985145.1 of Pangasius djambal. Taxonomy (NCBI): domain Eukaryota; kingdom Metazoa; phylum Chordata; class Actinopteri; order Siluriformes; family Pangasiidae; genus Pangasius; species Pangasius djambal. The sequence goes on from CM040995.1 coordinate 3,755,215, forward strand.
GATCCATCAGATCCTCCATCTTCTCATAATCATCATCTGTCTGTTATGAACCCAGGGCTTCACAAACACACCACTGATATCAGACTGAAAAGCAAGCCAGTATCTAGCAGTGTGGTCATGTGACACACAAATGAGGCCTTGGAGGCTTCTGGGATGTGAAGTCCACAGCATATGAAATATCCAATCAACAAGCAGTTTAAAAGTAAAAAAAAAAAAAAAGAAGTTCTCCTGAGGTGTATATATTTTTTTAATATATTCTAGCGTAAGACTCTACGTGAGCAAACAGAGCTTGATTCTTATTCACCGCAAAGTCTCACAGGACTATTGGTATGCCGTCCACGGGCATAAATCTGATCTCCTTGAAAATGGTAATGCAGGAAAATGAGGCAAGTTAAAAGAGAAGTAGGGTGAAAAGTGGAGGAGCAAATGAAGAGAGGTTTTCTGCAGCGTGAGGCATCTGGTGCAAGGCAGGAATCATTAGAGGTTCTGCTTAATGATGAGACATGGACATGGAGCTTTTCTTCTTCTAATGCTTTGGACTCCTCTATGACGAGCCCTGATAAGCTGTCTTGCTAATCGTCTGACAAAGCACTTGCTGGCACACACAATCACAGAGGGATCTCTCATATCTACTCCCACAGAATGGGGCAGGTGTTGACAGATCTGTCAGCAGACTTACCCAGCTAGCATGATGTTAGCTAACATCTCGACATCCCAGCAATGTCCACTCTTCCACAGCGTAACATGATCTCAGCACCCTGCGTGCAGCAAGACAAGTGGCGGATACGTTTCATTTTTCATGCGTGTTAAAGGGGAACATCTCATTTCACACATATTTCCGCTTAAATCCTGACTCAACCCCCTTTGGGGCTGTGTTAAATCTGCTAGTCTGTGACAAGGTCATGGTTTCTCACTTTTTGGAATCAGAAAATGACTGTTAATGCGTTCCTGCAAAAATCTATTAAATAAACCAAAGCCACTTTTTATACATTTCAAGCACAGACCCTATTCAACCATGTCTGGGTGATGTATTATAAGACAAAAATAGGAATTAAGATTGAAAAATGAAAAAAAAAAAAATCCTTAACCTTAACCCCTCAGCTAAATTCATTTAAGTTATTAACCGTTATAAAGAGCTGGGTATTTCTTAAAAACATATTAAAAACTTATTACAAGGTCTCAGAGAGGTTAGAGCTTCTCATTGAGCGCTTGTCCTCAAGGGAGACACGGAGCGAGAGGCGAGCGTCTCATTACGCTGATCAGATTAATGTAAACCCGTGCTTAGCCTCTACAAGTAGGTGCAGGTCAGCAAAAAGGAAAGTCATCAAAGCCCTGTGATGATAAATAGGCGCCTGCTGACTTCAGATCTGTTGTGAGAACGTGGCATGTCTCCAGCCTCCTGATGCTACATGCTTTAGCGCATACAAGACCAACAGAACAGCAACCAATTACTCAGATGAATGAGAGTTCATTAATCAGTACAACAAAAGGACGTCCCTGTGTCCTCTGTCTGCTGCATTGCTGTTTATAGACCTGTTTGTGAGAAGAATCCTTGAGACCGAGATGGTGCAGCAGATACATGGAGGGAAAAAAAAAGAAAGAAACTGAGTATCAACTAGTTAGGCACAAAAAGGCTGCATCTAATTAATAATAAACTGTAGATTTGAACCTAAAAGCTGCTGCTGTATTCATGCAGACTTTTGCGTGCTCATCCCAGGGCTTCAATAATCAATATGGACAAATGGGAGTAAATTCCTAAAGCATGAGTCTAAAAACTGCTTGCGACTATGATTTTCTGCACCTGTTTACCATACTGTATTATGTACATGTGTCTTCAAATAAAGTTACTGTGTGTTAAAAGTAGCAGAAATATGTCAAGTTTTATACTTGTAGGTGTTGTATTAATGTCCTTTCAGGTAGAAAGGTACAGTAATTAAATATGAGATTGGCCAGGGGTGCCAAAATTTTTTGTATACATGTGTAAATTCATGACTGGGGAAAATCATTAACGATGACGTCTAAGTTTGAATTCCAAGCTGGAAATTTTGGGACCATTTCTACCCTAGAAACTGGCAACAAGAAAGGTTAAAATAAAACTGATTTATTTTTTATTTTTACAATTCAATTTATGAAAAATTACAGCTGTAATTCTTTTTAACCTCTGCTAATAGATAAGTAAGAGATGTGCTAATGCTTAACTTAAACATAGCCACATGCTAATGCTAGCAGATTTCAAGTATGAACTACAACCACAATATTTTACCTAATAAACATAAACGTTTGGAACAATTGGACGCTTTCCGTCTTCCCGCTGACGTGAATGTGGAAAATCTTTATCTCAGCTTTGGTATTTAATCCCCTTTTAACTTACATTCTCTCTCATCTCCATCTCTCCTCATCACACACTTTTATTGCGTTCAAAAGAGAGCATGGCGTGATTAAAACTCTAATGGAAGAGTGGTGGAATGGAGGCGGAACTTGATGGCTTTTAGTCATAATTATTTTCCTCATAACCTTCATCGGGGGCTAAATTGAAAAGTCCTGAATAGCATCAGGGAATGGAATTCTTCTCTCATTCCTCCTCCTCCTTCTCCTTCTTTCTTTTTTATCTGTTTGATTGCTTAATAGCTGGGATTCTGTAATTGTAGCATGTGGACTCCTTTCTTTTCATCCCCCTCTCTCTGTATCTTTCTTTATCTCTGTTTCCATATCTCTCCTTGTCTCTGCTCAGAATTTGCTCTGCCCTCCTTTTATATTCTTGGCCTGTTATTGGGAAAAAAATCGCTCTAATCTAACTTTTTCTTGACTTTTAGACACATGGATTGCAACTGAAGGGCTCTTTTGCTATTAAGAATTAAAGAAGGACAGAAGGACTGGTTGTGCAGTGACACAAAGGGATGTGATTGTGTTAAAAAGCGAGGCCGCACGTGTGTGTCACTGGGTGTGTGAGCTGACAGCTGAGGGAAGCTTCGGCGAAGCAAGCACGTCTGTCCATGACAAATAAAACATCTCCAACACGCTCGCCTCAACAAACTTACTCGGATTTTACACACCAAGCCGTACAAATCTATTTGCATCCCTTTGAGTTCCATAGCCTTTTAATGCTCAGGTTTGAAATCTAGCAAATATATATATATAAAAAAGGCATGTCTGTAAAGAAAGGAATAAACCGCTTGGAGATATAGAAAAATAATCAAATGGAGTTACTGTTATCACCCTTAAGTTTATTATTTTCCAATAACAGCACATCCTGAAATTATTTATTCATCTAATACCAGCAACTTGTCACTGAAACATTGTACTTTTAACCATTTTTAGTTACATTTAATGTTGTGGAACGTCTATGAGAAACCCTGACACTGGAGACTCCTTCCATATTTTAAATTTTAAATAAACACATTATTAAGATTAGATTATATGTAGCAATGATAATATATTAGAATTAACTCATTAATATAAACCTGTGATTTGCTTATAATCTGAACTACTGTTAGAGCTGCTCTTACAGAAAATTAGTTGAAGACCTTCTGACCAATCAGAATCAAGAATTCAACAGCGCTGTGGTTTGAGCAAATTTAATAAAACCCTGAACTTTCTTTACAATGTGTCATTTATCGTAATTGTAAAACTGTGTCTGTCCGTGTTTCTGCATACAAGCTGCAGTGAGAGACACATTGAGCTGACCGTAGCCTGAACTGTGTGTGTGTGTGTGTGAGTGTGTGTGTGTGTGTCAATCTGTGCTTTTATACGCCTCTGTGAGTGTGTGTGTCTGAGTGTGTGCCTGTGCTTGTCTCAGGCCTTGTCATCAGCCTTACAGCTCAAAGAAACAGCTCTGTTTATTTAAAGTGTGCTCGAACAAAGAGCCTCACAAAACACGCTGGCTGAAATTTTGAACGTTAGGAAACGTTTAAAAAAATGTTTAACAACTCGGAATATATGACGTATATAATAACACACAGTCTCTTTTACTTTCACTGTTTATAAATGTAGAAAATACCAAAACTTTAGGTACCCGAAAATTTTATTTATTTATTTTTGGTACCGTTTTACGGTTAAGCTTTGCACTTATGGTAAGACACAGGAACATAACGGTGATCATGTGATGTTTTTTTGTCAAGTCAGGGTAATTAAAAAAACAAAACAAAAAAAAAACATCTAAAAGAAATGCTGTCCAGTGTCTTCTGAACATGGCAATTGACAGAAACGTGAAACCCTGCTTTATAACATTCTTACATGTTTGTTGCACATTTCTGCATATACCACAGTGCTGCTGAATTCTCCATTGTGATTAGTCAGATGGTGTTGAATAATTTTTTTAGGCTTGTTCTGCAGTTGCAAAATTGACTTGTCATAACTCTGTTGAAATTTATGAAGTGATTGGAGTGCTAGAGTGTGAAAGTGCATTAAATCTTTTAACAAAAATTATATTTTTGCTGAAATTAGTTTATAGAATGCGGGCGTTGTCCCAGTATATGTCGTAACTTGCCATCTTGCTCCCGGAAGTCTGATAGTAGCGGCTCTGACAGTAGGGCGAGGCAAATCACAAGTTTATATTAACGCAAGTCAAAGTCATAACAAATAGCTACAAGTACTAACCTCGCCCCTGACCTTAATCTTTCATACAACTCTAACTAATTTGCAACACAGCTCTTTTGATCTGTATTATTACAGAAACTACCTAATAAACAACTACTGATAATACCTGTTAATCTAACTTTGACTATGGGTATTGTGGAAGAAAAGATTGGGAATGATTATATGCTATTAATATCTCATTTATTTCAGTAATTTAAGGTCTTTCAAAAGGTTAGGCTTTTTTAATGATTCTGTGAGTGTTTGACCTAAATCTGTGGTCACTAATATGACCTATAATGATTTAGGTCAAATTTAAATGAGCTGTTTAAATTAAATATTTGTAAAGAACCAGAACCCTTATTGAGAGTGTGTTTACTATCCGGCTCCAAGTGCCTTATCAGTGGTTACTGCTTCCTGAAATCTTACTGATACATTTGTGCCAACAGTTGGCACCCAAGCTAGAAAGTGATACCTGCGCATGTCCAAGTCCTTTCAGCCACAGGATTTCGGACTGCAGGCATATATTAGAAAGAAATAAAAAAGCAATTTAGGCATCTCCTAGCCATCGCTAACTTGGACACGCAACATGCACATGTTAAACAGAACTTCCACACAATCACAGTTTTTTTTTTCACCAAATGCTATCGTAGTTATTGACTGCACTCATGTCGCAAATTACAAAACGCATTTGTTGAGCACATGACTCATTCATTTCGCAAGATCTCTGCTTCAGGAAGGTTGCTTTTCTTTGGGCGTTTCGTTGCGACACTATCAAAAAAAAAAATGTTTTCCATTTTCATAAATATTATGGCTTTCATTTTTTGAAAAGTCAGCATTTAATTAATCATTGAAATGCATACATATGATGGCTTAGGACAAGTAATTTTAACCAAGTGTCTAGATTTTAGGAATCATTTAAAGAGTGTGTACAACATTTTCTTGACAATGCTGATTATTAAGGACTGTGGTATCATATATTATTTGATGGGACAGAAAAAGAGTTGACAAAACACTGAGGTCCTTGCAAATTGCATTCACATAAAGTAACTCACAAAAGGTTATGAATGGCATAAATTACGATATTTCCAGCTTTCCTTGTGTGCGGTCAAGTTTTTTTTTGCCTAAGTAAGGAATAAAACACTTGGGGGCTTGCTGTTGGAGGGAAATAATCAATCAGTTGTGAAGTGTTTTATTTCTCTTATTCCACAGCAGTTTGCCAATGCTAATCATTTTTTATTTATTAAATCACAACATATCATACTTTTCATCCATTTATAGTTAGGTTTAATGTTGTGGAATTTCTGAAAAAACAAGTTAGTTTTCTTTTATCACTTACGTTATAGCAGCTATAAGTTAAAATTAATAAGACAAAATAACACAGTCTGTCATGTTCCTAACAAACCACAAAGAACAAAATCCCTTTACAAAGCACTGACACTGGAGACTCCTTCCATAAACATTAAATAATGTTCACAATATCGGCAATTATACGTTTTTCTTTGTCAAGCAACAAAACGTTTATTATGGGTTTTAGATTACATGGAGCATTTTCCATACAAATACAAGTATAGAAACGTTCACGTATCAGAACGAGTGTATTAATAACCTGTGATTTGCCAGAACTACTGTTAGAGCTGCTGTTATAGAAAATTAATCAACACCTTCAGACCCATCAGCCCTGAGAATTCAAAAGAACTGCAGTATTATATGTGATATGGTTATGATAGATAATGGAGAAAAAAAAACTTTATATGCACTATTTTTCCTTACACATTAAAAAGAATGTCACAATAAGGAATTCCTGGGTGAAGTTCAGCAGACACATAGCTACCTTTCTTCCCACCAACACCTGATCCTTAGCCAGGCTGAGACAGAAAGCGAGAGAAAGAAGAGAGGTATGAAAATGGTGTGCCGGAATTGGCCAGTCATGTGTCTGCATTTAGTCTTTAGTTACATTTTGTAACTATAAAGAGGCAGACTCCTCTGTACAGCCAGCAACTGGTTATAAGAGGAAAAGAGATGGAAGAAGGAATGTGTAGGAGAAGGAGGAATGAGGCTAGAAAAGGAAGAGTGTAGACAGGAGAGAGCGAGGGAGTGACAGATTGCGACACTGAATTCCATTCTCGGTGTGTTTTGAAAGGGAGCTCTGGGTCACAGTGTGTCAGCATGCCAATGTCCATATTTGTGTCTGAATGTTAGCGTGTGTATCTGGACGCCTGTCTGATCTCTGTGCAGTGGCGAGCGCACAATATGCACGCACACACACATACACACGCACACACACACACACACACACACACACTCTGAGGTAAAGAGTGGGATTAGTTCAGCTCCAGTGGGGCTTGCTCCATCTCTCGGCTCTCTGTTATTTATTTGACTCGGGGACTTACACGGCTCACATTTCAGCAATATCGTTCAGCCACGACAGCACAACTCGCACTACGCTTTAGCCCGTGCCCCAGGTCAACGCTGCTTCCCATCCTGATAGCAAATCCTCTTGTCAGACCAATACACACTGCTTATGACAGGATTCGCAAAGATTCTGACTTGACTCAGCTTGACCCTGGCACCATATCTGTGTCAAATGCAGTACTTATCCTTTATAACGGCCAGATTTACAGACACTGTCACCATAATCATCCTGTTTGAAGTTATTATGGCTAGCAAATCCAAAGGTCCTTACATGGAACCAAGGGTATGCCGCCAACTGTCATTTTCAAGCTTCTGTGACCACAAAGTGGCTGTTATTTATTTATTTATTTTTTGTCATGTGTTCTGCATGCACCATTAGCTAGTCGACCCTTGTGAGTACCCCTCAGTGCTGAGAGTGAGTTCTCTGATTGGTTGTTCAGCCAAGCGAGTCAGTGCAGTGCAACTATTTTTCATTTATTCATCTTTATCCTGGTCAGGGTCATGATGGATCTGGGGCCTATCCTGAGCCTAACATGGTATGTGTAGTTGGAATCCACCCTGGATGCACATTGATACCTAGGGGCAATTTAGACTTCGCCAATCGACCTATCAGCATGTTTTTTGGGAGGTGAGAGGAAACAGGAGGACCGATTGGACACAGGGACCCTAATCTCAATCCCTAGGGTAGAAGACACATTAGACATATTGAACTTATCCTGATGGATAATGTAGTATGCACATTATGATTTGTTGGATTAAAAATTTATTTTGAACTGGTTATGTGAAAAGGGAAAACGTAGTTATTCACACCAGCGATAAACAGAGCCTTTTTCCAGGGAAAAATGTGGACAATTTCACTTTCGCTTCCTTCTTTCTACTAATTGTCACTTCCTAATGCTGGTACATAATTGGACCATAATTACCATTTAGAGTAAATCTTTAACGCTTCAAATTATGCATATTTCTAGGTAAAAGATACATATTAAAGGTACAATAGGTGTATACTTAATTGTATCTCCCCAGCTTTCCATGGAAAAGTACAGTTTAGTAACATTTTTTTCTGAGAGAGTATAAGTAATAAGTAAGTGAAAACTCCAATATAGGAGTTAAAGGTGCCCAGAGATCCATCAGCTTTTATCTGACAGCTCTGGGATTTAAACTCACAACCTGCAGGTCATAAGCACATAACCGTACATAGTGCCTCAACTTAATAGCTTGGGTGTTAATAGCATGGGCCATATCATGTCCTTGGATCTCATGCTGGTGCACTGTTAGGAGATGGCTGCAAAATCTATTAATATGGTGGTTTATAATGTTCCTCATTATATTTCACTGCTTACATGCAGAAAAAAATTTCTCTCTTTAACAGTATGCCTCTGTTGGACATATAAAACGCATCATTTCTCCTAGGCCATCAGCACATCATTTTGCCATTGACATTCAAGTCCTGTCGCTTTTACCGCACCCTTGTGGAATTGTTCATCTACATATATCCCTTCCTTTAAGCCTTAACTGCACCTTGTGAAGCTGTAAAAAAAAAGAATGCTCTATTTTTGAATCCAATGTCCTTCAAACAACAAGCTTAAATGGTGTCATTTTTTTTCTTGGACGTAGCTGCAGTAGCACTCAGATTCTGGGTTAAGCAGATAACCAAGGATTAGCATTCATTACAGTGCTGAGACCGCAGTTCTCCTCCCTCCACACACCATCTAACTAACACTGCACTACCCAGGGGGTATTTCCTCATGTGTGGAATACCAACACACAGTCAGAGAAGACTGGTAAAGTTCAACAGCTTTTAACAAGAAGTGTGAGCACAAAATTAGGAGATCTCTACTAGCTGACCTGCACATAAGGCTAGGTGATGTCTGAATGGTTGCTACTGTAATATTTGTGCGAGCATTGCTAGTTCACTGACGAAGGAATCATCACCTTCTTTACTCATTTTGCATAGGAACTTCGCATTTTATCACTCAAAAATAGCAGTCTTGTCTTCTCCTCCTGACGAAAAATGTTAGACGAGACAGTCAATGTGTGGATCTAGAATGATTGACAACTGCGTAGGTCTTTTGAACTCTCCAGTATTAACTGAAACCCTCTAGTCGTGATGATTCACGACATCATTTCCTGGTTGTAAAACTACAAAATATGGAGAAGTTCAAACTGGGGTGAATCCTTATGCAAGCCTGTGCAAGACCAAGCAGAGATATCCCTTTAATTTACAACCATAAATCTTCAAAACAGCAATCAGTACAAGAGAAAAACATCATTAAGCATTTCACCAAGGAACCTTCTGACCAATCAGAATTGAGAATTCTTGATCTTTCTGTAGATTTTCAGTCTAGAGCATTTAAAAAAAGTACCCTTACATCTCTTTTACTTATAAATGAATACCAATTATCACAGTTATCTAGGCACAATATTCAACACACATTATGTTGTTGTTAAAGACTTAGAAATCTTGACTAACCTTGCATACCTTTGGGAATAAACTGCATAGGTAGGCAGACTTCTTTGGGCAGCATTTGCACTCCTGGGATAAAAGCTGTCGCATTGGGGATACAGCATAAGGATAGCTGAATCGTATGTTATTTTGGCAGCATTATACATATCCTTCCACGAAAGTTTGAAATGATGTGCAGAACTGGGTTTCTGATGAAGCTGAAGAATATCCAGAATGCCAAGCATGAATGCTAGGTTTATTTTGGAGTATGCTGCGCTACAAGAACAGGTACCGGTTAACTTATGCTGCATAGTAAACTATTTACTTTTTTTTTTAAAACCTAAGAAACTACTAAAATGGTCTAGGAGCATCACTTCAGGAATCTAAAGTTTGCCCTTATTAAGAATGCCAGGATAGATGAACATAGTACATGCATATACAATTGGAAGCACCCAGAGCTGCCAACATAGCTAACTAAAAAATCCTAGCAGGAAGATAGAAAAAAGGAATTTTACCACAAAAAACATAATGCATGACTTAGACGAGACAGCAATTTATTTTTTACTGTGCACCAACAACAGTGAGAAAAAAAGTCAGCAAGGCAAAAGTCAGGTGTGGTGCAACCGCTACTTAAAAATTAGCCGCTCTTCCATTTTATTTAACTGCCCAAAGACACCACAGTCCCGCCCACTTGGTTTCTATTGGCACACAAAACCCAGACTTGTGAATTCACGGGTCAAAGTTCTCGACAATAAACTCAGCTTGAATCAAAATCAATCGCAACCAGAAACCAATGGTGTAGCTAGGAATTTCGGGGGGTGGAGGGGGTAGGGTTGGGGTAAGGGGGGGCGGGTGTTTGGCAGTGTTGAAATATGCTAAATAAACTCTCAACCAGATTTGTACAATTAAATTTATGAGTGTCATGTGCTCAAGCCTTTGGGGTGGATGAAAATGTAGTCATAGAAGCAGAGGCTGTATTCGGAATTTGTCAACCAGTCTTGCAATATTAAAAACAGTAATATGCGTAAGAAATAAAATACTAAAAAGGATTCAGATAAAGTGACATTTTATCTTATATAACCAGATCTATACTTCTTTTTCTCCTTCGCCAGTAAACCTCTAGACCTTCATCGTCTGTCAACTTGATCCCTATTCTCAGAGTGTACATACAGTAGCTGGCAAACAACTGGAAAAATGCTGGTTAATACTGTTTCTCATCGTAGCAGCTGGTAGCTGATGAAACAAGCAAATTAATAGATTAAACAAACTAATGAACACTTTCCTTTTGACTGGCGGTTAAATATTGAGGAATCGGAATGATGACTTTGATGATGTTGACCTTTTAAGAACATCATTATACCGCAGTTACTTCACAAAAGTATGCTAGTTTACACAACTTACATAATCAGCTGTGGTGCATGTGTGTTATGTTAACCACACACTAACAAACATTTAGAACTGTCCTAAAATATTTCAGGGGCGGTTCAAAAACAAAAGCCCCACCCCCTCCCTTTCTAGGTACGCTTTTGCCAGAATCAATGTCTTTCCCATCCTGTGTCCTTTCCACTTCTGTGATTAGACTCTTCTTGATGGTGAATTTTATTCTTGTTTGGATGTTGCTTATGTTAAAAAGCAGAAATGCCTAATTTTCTGCGTAAATCTAAAACAAAATCTGCAAAAATCATAAATGCTACAGATAAACCTTAGACGTTGGCACCCATGAAAATTTCCTTACTGAAATCCCAACCTTGCCCTTCTCCCACTGCAAGCAAAAACATGCAGATAGACAGGGACATATAACCAGAGGGACATTACAGGACAACACAGGGACAAATGAATGGGTGTTGGTCTAATTTATGTCTCCAGCGTCCATCTGAGATCGATATTGTGCTAAACAGCTTCCTGACTGTCTCCCTCACACTTCCTGACAACAAGCATGCATAGGTCCTCATATATCAACAGGAGTCTTGTGTGTGTGTGTGGTAAGTTCATGCATGTGTGTGTTAGGGTGATTTCAAACCTATAAGTCCATTCGCTGAGTCTGAATGAGAGCTAAATTGATACCTGTGATTGGTTTGCTATTTGGTTTGGTTTCACACTTTGCATTACTAACTGGACCAAAAAAAAAAAAAAAGAAAAAGTTTGGCTGAGGAGCATGTATGGCTGGAAATATACTCGTAAAAACTCTTTCTTTCATTGGTCATAAAAATGGTGATGGAAAAAGGTAAACAAACCTTTGCCAAATGTGTGTGGACAATAAAGTGCCAAATAAGTGTGTGAAGGAGAACACGGAGCCAGCGCTAAATAAATGATTTGATAATTATTGAAATAACTAGCTTTTTTTTCATTTTGTGTATCGCATTCAGCGTTTATTTTCTCTTTTTGTCAGTAGGCTAGTATGCAAGTATTTTAGTATGCAACCCTGCTAGTGTGCTAGTGTGCAAGTATGGAAATGTATTTGTATGCAAGTATGCTAGAAACCAAGCATGGTAGCATGCAAGTGTACAACCACGTTTGTATGCAAGTATGTTAGTATAAACGTGTGCGAGTATGCTAGTGTGTTGGCATTCAAGTATGCTATTAATCAATGTTCAAGCATTCTAGTATGCAAATATGCATGTGTTCTAATAGGTAAGTATGGTAGTATGTAAGTGTGCAAGTGTGGAAGTGTGTTAGTATGCAAGTATGCTAGTGAGCAAGTGTGTTAGCATACAACTATGTATTCTAGTATATGAGTATGAAAGTATGCTAGTGTGCAAGGGTACAAGTGTGTTTGTATGCAGGTATGCTAGTATATAAGTGTGCATGCATAGTAATATGCAAGTATGTTAGTAGGCATGACTACTAGCATGCTAGTGTGCAATTATGCAAGTGTTTTAGTATGGAAATATGCTAGTGTGCAAGAGTGTTAGTATACAACTATGCTAGTATATGAGTGTGCAAGCATACTAGTGTACAAGCAGGCAAGTATTATAGTGTGTTAGTATGCAAGTAGGCAACTAGGCTACTAAGCAAATGTGTTGGTATGCAAGTATGTAAGTGTGCAAGGCTGCTAGTATGCCGGTATGGTACTATGTAAATATGCAAGTATTCTAGTTATAAGTGTGTATATCATACTTGCACACTTTTATCATAGGTATATGTGTGCAAGTATGATAGCATGCAAGTGTATTAGTGTGTAAGTATGTTTGACACAGAGGGTTCACTTCCTGCAGCTGGGTCAATTCAGAATTGAAACAGTTGCAGATAATAGAACCTCGCTAGAGTTGTCTTGGACGTGAACTGAGACCACTTCGCTCAGACTCTTGGATCGGTTGTTTTGGTCTGAACTTGAGCGTGAGTGCTGTGTTCTCACCTGCCAAAAGAATTGCACTGAGGGGGAGAACACATCAGGGTTTGATTCAAATGAACTGCATATGTGAAAGCACCCTTAGAGACATTAGACGAGAAAATCCTCTTGTGCCTTAATCCAGCAGAGATGGATGCTTGAAGAATAAATTCCTTTTCCAGCCCATTCAAGCACTGCTAAAACAATCAAATGTGTAGAATTGACTTATATAACACATGAATGGCTTCTGAAAACATCACACACCTACAAGGTCCAAAGCCTCGAACTTACATAATAGTTTCCGCACCCACCATATTGATCACTAATCTAATTTTACGAGCAGTGAGTGGGAAAGAAAGAGACAGCGTTAGAGATTATGTGCAGTGTGTATATGTGTGTGTGAGTCCTTGGACAGAGAGCATACCACTTCTGAATATTAAGCAAATGTCAAGAGGTATCAAGCGTCACAGAGGTGCCCTTGAGTATTGAATACAAACAATATGTGTGGAAGGACCCAAAACTAATTTCATATTGCTGGAGAAAAGCTGACTGAGCTGAAGCGTGTAGATGTGTGTTTGGAGAGGGGAACACACACGGCGAGAGTGCCCTGAGCTCTGGTGAATTGAAGAGGTAGCCTGCCTTGAATGGAGGGTGGAGTGGCAACTGTTTTTTTTTAAGTCTCTGTGTTTTTCATGCTCCTGTTGGCCTTCAGGCTGCGCACTCGCCCACATCGATCGTCACTGATCAGCAGCAGGATAGTGCCACTTCAGCCAAAGAGAAGTGTAGGGGGATGAAGCAAAGGGCTTACTTCAAGTTTATACTACATGGTCAAGCCTGTTCTTCCAACATATGTAGACATGAGCAAAAACCAAATTGTATGAAAGGTTCAGTGGAAGATCTTGTAGATTGTATCTAAGAACTGCTGCTGTAATCATAAAGACTGTCCTGTGCTCAACCCAGGAATTTTCCTTGCCCATGTCACATCTGGCTTGCTCATTAGGGATCTAAATCTACATTTGCATTTCTGAAAAATAAAACTGCTTTGCGACAAAGTGATATACAAATAAAACTGAATTGAAAAGTTACAAATGGTTCAAGTTAGGATGGAAAACAAGTTGGGAGTTCAAACAATACTGAAGGGGTGCCAAAAAAATATTAAGTAGTCGACTAGCCAGCCTTTTAATGTTATAACCCGATGAATCTCAGCCTCAGGCAATAATATACCACAAATCTTCTCTTTTTGCTTGTACACTTTTCTGGACGCAAGCTTCAGGATCTTGAAGGCACTTCTAAGCACAGTATTGTATTTCCATCAATAATAATCAAACGTTTCCCGACGTGGTTGGTCGATATCAAAGGTATACAAATTAACACTTTTTACTATGTGATAGTATACAAGCTGTGGCCATGTTGTGTGACAAAATGTACCAGACTCTCTAAGGAAAACTAGATGTCTGGCATATGAGACTATATCTGGCTTTACACAAAACCAGCATATTGTATAATAATTTTTTCATCATGCGTAGAGATCACTTGTCTTAAAACAACAACATTCTGGCAGTGTCTGAAATTTGTGGTTAAAATCTCAGAGGGTGACTGCTGCTGTGACGCTAAAAACCACCAATAGGAGGATGGAATAGGATTATGCGAAACTCTCAGGACAACCACAAATACAGTAGTGGCAATAGTGTTAAAGTAAACAAAACATGAAAATTGACAGAAAACAATCCTTATTACCTCAAGCTTACTTTGAAAAACGTTTCTGCTGATGTGAGCCCATTTTCTGAACAAGCCTGGATCACGCTGATTGACGACCTAAGCAGAATGTAGTAATTTTCTTTAATCACAGATCTATCGTCAGAGGATCTTCACGGTATGACATGATGTTATCACGCAGTTCGTTATAGATTTCGGCCTTAAAAGTCTGCTGTAATCACAGAGAAAACTGGCTTTAATTAATATGATGACTCAAATTTACTCCAAATATCTGTCACTGGTTAACTCTAGCTATCACAATCTGTGATTTATCACACTGTCCCCAGTGACTCAGTGCATAAATCTCAAATATAGGTGTAATAAAAATATATATCACAGAATTTATAACATTAATTCAAAGAGGATTGAAATTTTACATGGGACGTTAAACCAGCGGGTGGAGTCCCCTCATCATGGGCTCACATTCGTAAATTTGTAATAAATGCAATTTATATAAAAACTAACAAAGGTTAATGTTAGAGTTGGGATGGACTTGTACCTACGACTACATCCTTTGTTTATTTTAATGTCATCTGAGTTTCTCATGAGATCAGGTTAAACTCTTTGCCATGGCTAAATTGATAGAAACTGTGATTTGTATCGTTTAAAGAAATTGTATTAAGAGAGAAAGATTCTGTTAGAATTCATATGAATTAAGTGATAAGAATAGGTACAAATGCATACCACACACTTCAGCTTTCCTTATTATTTTGTGATTAATAAATAATACCATGGTGATAAAGTTGTGTGCGTTAAAACTTACTTTCAAAAAGTTCAACAAGCGAGAGTACCCTTAATGGATTTTATAGGAACAAATTGATAATAAAAGCTAACCTCCAAACCCAGTCCTCACCCTGTCCATTTATAATATTTTTCTACAACATGATTCCTTTTTTTAAAAATTGTGACACCATGTTCAGTTAAATATCAGCGTCTGCCTAGGGATCAGAAATCAAATTTTTACAGTTACTTTGGCTCCAAAACACATCACGAGCAGCTTCAGTCATCTATTACAGCTCTGCCATGAGAAGCGTTTCCTGTGGCAAAAATGATGCTATATTTCAACCAAACCCAATGTGCAGCCGGAAATGATTTTGCTTTTCCTGATGATAGAATTGTGGGGATAATCGAGTTAAGCTCTGCTGAGCGATAGCAATGACCACAAACGCTGTTCCAACAGACACCATAACAATAAAAACGGATTAGAGCTATCCCTCACTCTGGCCTCTCTCGCTAACTGAATTTCTCTCTTTCTCCGTCTTTCTCTCTTTTTTTGTCATCTGGTATATCGTTCCAATTGCTTACCCTCAGCATTTAAGCACAATATACAGTATGGTTGCTTAAAAAACAAGTCGATTTATTTGTCCACTGGTCCATGAATAACTATATATTGTGCTATAATGGATGTATAGTGTTTAAACAGGGGTGGACAAATTTTTAAGTATAAGTTCCAGTGTGCTACACGGTCCTATGTTTTGGTTGCCGGAAACCTAACTGACTAGGCTAAAAAAGTGGTACCTTATGTAGCGCAATAACGTACAGCTAGTTAGCGCATTAGTACATGCTAGGAATAATAAATGTGTACAAAATTGTATCCTGTTTTAACAATGTTTTTAATATGATACATTGTGTTTGAGCCATTGAAAAAAGTCACTAAGTCATCCACCTAGTAAAAACCGTTCTGCCATCATCCAGATCGCTCTTCGGCAAATGTGTGTGGCGCTGCAGGTGGTAGGATTTCTATCGTCCAAACATACACTTTTGTTTTGTGAAGGTCATTAGGAAATAGGCAGCTATGAATAATAAAACAAATAGCCCAGACAATTGTCCCAGGCGTCCAGGCAACTGATTTGTCCATAAAGCATGAAATATAACATATCGTTCAGTATTGGACATTAAAGTGGACAGTAGATCTTTTGTATTGGAATTTAAAGCTGGACTAAAGGCAACATCAATAAAAGAGACTGGGAAAGTTCAGTATTGGCCAGCATGATGGAAAATGAACAGTGAAAATGAACAATAGCCAGTTTTTATACAAAAATAGAAAAAACAGCAGTGTCAACTCATTATACAACCCAAATTAGCCTACTATGAGCTACATTGCTTTAACTCTGAAGAAACAAATGAGGTGCTATCTAAACATCCAGTCTTGTTAGGGCTGAGAGAAAGTTTGGAAAGAGCTTAATGGAATATAGCATGTCATTCCAAAATGCTATTATGGTTAGCAAAGAGTGGGGGAATCCTTTATTAGCATGATCAGCATTCCTGAGGGGAACGGTTCATTTACAATGGCCATTTCCTTCATCTCAAAACAGGAACAAGATTTTTTTGGTTTTACTGAAAGTATATATATATATATATATATATATATATATATATATATATATATATACATATACACACACACACACACACATTGTGACTGTGAGACACCACAGACATTTCCATACTTCTTTCTCAAAGCTAGACAATTTTAATTTTTGCTCCCAAATGAGCACGAGAGTGATTTTCTTACCCCTCTGTCAAGCTATGTATTGAAAAGACTGTACTTAAAGTTCAGGCTTCAAGCCTAAGGCCTTTGGCACCGAGCCTGAACCATGCTGGCACAAAGTCTTAACCTCACCCCTTCTTTCCTTCCTTCATTCCCCTTCTTTACCCTCCCTCCTCCCTTCTGCTTTTTAAATTAGAGGGAGTCGATTACCCTCGTCCCTGCGGGAGGACTTCACCTTATGCGACCTTTCAGCCTGCCATGAAGACAGCAAAAAATAGACAGGGTCGACGGGTTATAATATCAAAGTGGCATAACTGCCTCACATACTGTATGCATTCTCTCACTAACACACCGGTCAAGAATGTTCCCCCACACCAACGCGCACAGATTCACACACACACGACATAAAGGCAGGTCCGAATTCCTGTCTTAATTGTTGCATGCATCATTTAGACAGGCTGATTCAGTGATAGATGGAAGAGTCGGCCCTTCGGCAAAGTGCCTCGCTCGGCCATTCCCTGTTATTTTAGGCCAGCTACATGATCCAAGGAAATGACTTGCATTTTTCAACGGGTAGATCTGAACAGGAAGAGTGGAGAGAGGAAAAGGCAGGGCAAAACCAACATGAGATTGAACATGAGGCTGTGAGCGTGTGGCAGGGGAGGCGGTACAATAGAGATCAGTCGATATTCAGACGAATAAATCCAGTCATCCTTAGCAGAATTATCGTATCGACTGAAGTGCTGCAACAGAGTAACCTGAATCAAAGTTGCTTTAAACTGGCTTGTCCCATCAAACATCTGACGAAGTCCAACCTTTGAAGTCTAGAAAAGAAAGATGAGAGGCTCTCCAAAAAAAAAGGGCACTCAATAATCTCCTACACATATCAAAGAAGCATTTGATTGGCTGGTTAAAAACACTTTACAGTTTATCCTGCGCTTTCTCCTATGCTCAGATAGACACTGACACAGCCGACTCATGTGGGTCCCATCAGAGCTGACAGGGTTGATGAGGGTTACCCTTTAAATAGATCCCGTCCCAGTACATGGCAGCTCTTAATTGCTACACTTCCCTACTTAGAGAGCGACAAAAAGAGAGAGGGCGAAAACTGTCAAACGAATGTGGACAAGAAGCCTAGACAGAGATAACACACATCAAGTTCTCGGTGCAAGTGAGAGACACATTCATTCCTATGAGGTCCTCAATAATCAGGTCTCTGGTCGCACCTCTTCTCATCTTCGCTTCCTGTCCTTGCCTCCCTTCCTTGTGCTTCAAGGTTGACACCAAACAAGGTCACCAAAAGTTTGCCACATGAGATGTCCTTGCTTATCGAAGCGTCTCTTTAAAACGGCGTCACTTATTAATGACAGCTGCGTTGCCTATCGCTGGGTGCAACAATTCTATACATGACAAGGTGTAATTACAAACTGAATTAACGTCACAATCAGAGTCTTATTATCCTGCATGTGTACATCACGTATTCTGTATGTTCTGGCTTGTACAAGATTCTTCAAATGACTTCTCAGCTACAAGGTTTACTTTAATGCGTTTGTTCTAATACATTCAGTTCTGTAGTAACAACTTACACAGGAACTTGTATGGCAGACACTCCACATAAACAGATTAAACTGTCTATCATTGTTAATATGGTTTTTATTTATTTAGCATTTTTCAAATGAGACTCCGGTTGTAGACTGTAAATTTACAGGAAAAGCTGCAAATTTCCAACACAGGAAAGAGGAGAAGCGTTTACATTTTGCGGTTTATCAAGTCAAGTCAAGTCAAGTGAAGTTTATTGTCATTTCAGCCATATACAAGTACATAGTAAACGAAACAACGTTTCTCCAGGACCAAGGTGCTACATAAGACGACACAGAACAACACAGAACTACAAGGGACTACATAATTTATACATGTAATACATCGGTAACATGACAAGCTGCGTTTTATTTTAAATACTCTTTTTTAGCTGCTGTAATGTAAGCAAAGCAATGAATGTAACTATTGTTACTGCCCGATCTAGGGTCTGGCCGTAACATAAAGTGACAGAAGTGGATAAAAATCCATTTTTAAATGAATAAAAATGTAATTGTTGGCAAATTGCTGTGGTATAAGAGGAATAAAACACTTTAGGACATCCTGTTATAGGAAAATAATCAACTTCAGGGTGGTACCAGTAACTAAGCTTTGCTTTTGGGGTGTCCTTTTGCTACACCACGCCATGGTTTATATTATTTTCTAATGACAGCACAACCCCAAGTGATTTATTCCACACTTATTGCCTAGCTGCACATGATATTTTAATGTTTTTGGTTTTTATTTTTAGTTAATTACACTATAATACCACTGCATTTTTTTAGGAGAACACAAAATTAATTTATCAGGTCAAACAGCATATCTCATTAAACGCAATTTTTCTCAGATAAAGCCAACAGTAAACTCTGCTCAAGTCCATGTAGAGGATGTACATTATCAACAGCCAGCCAAGCGTAACTAATAAACACGCACGCACAGAGATCATGGTCAATAACAGAGTGGCTCTCATGACAATAAGGCTAAATGACAGATGCAAACTGGAAGAGCTAATTATCTCTTCCCCAATGGCCACTCCCCCACTTTCTTTTTCTTCTTCTTTTCCTTTATGGACGGCAGAGACCTGTCTTTGCAAAATGTGTGTGAATGAGCCTTTGTTTGGCTTCTGTTTCAGCTGTGGTGCCACACACACATGCATACACACACACACACACAGCACACACAACTGGCTCGAGTAAGCGACATGGAAAATACACAGGACGCAGCGGCTGCTTCCACCCCTGCAGTCTTATAAAATAAGCCTGGTGGTTTCCGCTGTCAGCGTTAGCGTGAGGCGGCTCTATGAACGTGCCAGTAGCTTTCCACTTACACACACATAAACACATAGACACTGTAAAAACCCCACACAGTCTACCCAAGCACTCAGGGTTTTTGCTGGATTTGGCTGGTTGATAGAAAGGGAGGAGGAAAGTGAGTGAAAAAAAACACACTTCAGGTGTTACAGCCAGCTTGCAAACGAATCAAATCGAAAATGTTTGCATGATCCTAATCTTAAGTGTCCTGTTAAACATCCAGCAAAGTTATAATATAAAAAAAGAAATAGAAACGTGATAAAACGCTGCGAACTGTGATAAAATCTGAGAACTGTGTGGGTGTGGTCTAATATTCTAATGAGCATGCTTGATTGACACAGGAAAGAATTGGGACTGGATGGAAACAAACCCACACAGATAAAAAAGTATCGTAGCAGGCTACACTTGCTAAGTTAGTGTTTTCTTGTTTGGGTAGAATCTGCTTGCTATTTAGTTTGCACTTGCTAGGTTAGCGTTTGCTTGCTATGTTAATTTGTTTGGTTAGTTTTGGTTTGTTAGCTCAGTTTTCCCTTGCTAGGCTACAATTTGCTCAATTGGTTAGCTTTGACTTGCTAGGTTTGTACAGACTAGAAAAGACTTCAATCTGGAATATATAAGCTCTACAGATGGCAAGAGAAACATCAGCTGATTGATTAAGTTTAAATTTAATTGATTGTGCTGAGCTACATGACATTAAAAAGTCACCAACTGTTCATTGTGCTGATGTACATGACATTAAAAAGTCACCAATTGTTCATTCCTTGTACTGCACTTTGTGTCATTGTTAGCCTAAGAAGTATAATCTGCAAATTATACAAGAAGTTAGCTAAAGATAGCTGTTTCGAGACTTAATCCAAACAAAAGCTTTCCCTAGCACTACCTAGGCTAGAACGTCTGAATGCTAGTGTGAGAGAGAGAGATTTCTGAATTGAGACATAACATGATTGACAGGCAAGTAGACACATCTCCTTGTCCTGATTGGTTGACTCCTGGTGATCCTCTTACATTTTTTTTTTTAAATCCTAGAACAATCCTAGTTAGTTCTTCTCAGCATAGACATTATCTTGAAGCTACATTTAAATATGATGCTTATCTTGTTCATCATAAACATGCATAGGGAGCCATTTTATGTGGAAGTGATAGCTTAGCACTAGGGATGTGTGATAATGCTAGTTCGAATTATCAGAGAACTATCAGCGGGCCACTGAACAGCCATTGAGGAACACTTCTAACCTTCAGCTACTGCAGGGATGTGCTCGAAATACTGACTTTCTTTCCAAGCAGTGAAGTAGCGAGACCTTTTACAATGGGGTGGCCTGGATAGATGCAATAACTTTATTGGGATGGCAGTCTGGGATATGCAAAATCCTAATCCGCATTCAGAGAAATTCACACGGTGTATCTAACATGAGGATAGGCCATCTATATATGGCCTGAGTAGGAATCCCATCAGGCCATAAATGGCACACACCACACTTCGCTTGTTGTCTAGCAAGCTATCTAAAAGTCACATCTAACAAAACGTAATGAATTAAAGAAGTCCAATGTTATGCCTCCAGATCGTTAGCATAAAAAAAAGATGAGTACAAAGAAAATCAGTGTTACTGAAAACTTTTGTACATCTGGTGGAAATTTCTTTTTCCGGTTCAGTCTATGAAAATGAGGCCCTATAAAATTCAAGCCATTTCTTCCTGATTTGCATTGCTTTTAGTCAATCAAGTTGTTAGTAGAGTGGAGTTCTACGTCCCGGAGAGAACACAAAGAAGTCCAAAATGTGTTTCGATTTTTCCAGTGAGCACATATGAGCCGCTCTGAAGCTGAGCTCTCACCTGAATTAATTCTCTCCTCCTATCTCAGTCCTTCCTTCCTTCCCTCCCTCTTTCTCTCTCTCTCTCTCTCTCTCTGTGTCCTCTGTCCTGTGCTTGTCTGCATTTTAATTCCAATGTTTGTGTTCCTGCAGTGCTTCTAAGGCTTACAAATGGCCTGCTTAAAATCATGAGATGGCTAAGGAGGGGGAGTGGGGGATAAATATTAGACAGGATGGGTGAGGTGAATCGAGAGAGAGAGAGAGAGAGAGAGAAAGAGAGAGAGAGAGAGAGACAACTCATTTCATTCAAGATGCAGGCCACATCTCCTGAAATGATGAGACGTCACGACTCAAGAGGAACTCAGCTACTGATATGTCCTGGGGAAAAATCCAGACCAGCGTCAATAATTCGTTTTTCTTCACTATTCAACATTATCTCTCTTTTTTCAATCTAATAATCTCCGCAATCAATCTTACATTGAAGCTTAACTGTTATGTTATGTGGGACAGTGTTTATATGCTTGTGTGTGTGGATGTGTGTGTGTGTTTGTTTTTTACGACACATATCAAGGACCAGCCATTGTCCAGTTGTTATATTTCACATTTCATTTCCCCAATGGTCCACTCTTTCTCTCTCCCTGTCCTTGACTGAGCTAAGAAGTACACAATGATCTTTTAAGGTTTTTTTTTTTGTATACAGCCCTGTATAGCACGTCTTTCTTCTTCTGTATAACACCGCATGTCATTCAAATGCATCGCAGTTTATAAAAACCCTTGAACATTTCTAGGCCGAACAAATAGAAGTAACATTCGCGACAGTTTATATAGAAACACCAATTTCCATTTCTGGTTCCAGACATCCGTCCCTTCAGTGTCCCGCTATATTAAGTAGGGCATATTCTGGGTGTGTGTTGATACAGGACACACTTTATATATATATATATATATATAGAGAGAGAGAGAGCAAAGACGATCCAGATAGAGAAGAAGCTGTGTCATTGTAGCATTTATAAAACTGAAAGCAAGCTCCAAGATCACTTAATTTTGGATTAAGTTAGATATAGTTTATTTCTATGTCCTAATTTTTCCGAGTGACAGACATCCATGTGTCAAAAATGATTCTGATTTAACTTCAGCTTGATACTAGTAAAAAAGTTCCTGACAGCACTACCTTAATGTTAGCTAGCTGATGTTAATGTGTTAACCAACACAAGATTAAGTTATGGTTAAGGTTAGGTTATGATGAAGTTATGTTAAGAAGAACTAAGGTGAAGTTAAAGTTAATATGAAGTTTAGTTTAAGGCAAAGCCATGGTTAAGGTGATGTTTAGTTCAAGGTAAAGTTATGGTTAAGGTAAAGTTATGGTTAAGGTGAGGTTTAGTTTAAGGTAAAGTTATGGTTGAGGTGAAGTTATGTTAAGATGAACTTAATGTAAAAATTTATAGTTAGGATGAAGTTATAGTTCAGGAGAAATTAAGGTTAAAGGTGAAGTTAAGGTGAAGTTATTGTTTACGTGAAGTTAAAGTTACTGTGAAGTTAAGGTTAAGGTGAAATTATGATTAAGGTGAAGTTAAAGTTAAAGTTAAGGTGAAGTTATGGTTAAGGTGAAGTTATGGTTAAGGTGAAGTTGAAGTTAACGTGAAGTTAAAGTTCAGGTGAAGTTAAGGTTAAAATGAAGTTATTATGGAGTATTGGTCAAGGTGAAGTTATTGTTTAGGTGAAGTTAAGGTGAAGTTATGGTTAAGGTGGAGTTATGGTGAAAGTAAAATTATGGTAATGGTGGAGTTAAGGTGACGTTATGGTTTAGGTAACAGGTGGGGTTTAGCTGTGTGAAAATATTATTCGTACAATATTCAACAACATTGCATGTCAGAGCTCTGATTTTGCACAAGATAGTGTTGGTAAGACTACAGTTTGAAGGGGGAGAGTGAGAGAGAGAGAGAGAGAGAGAGAGAGAGTGGGATGTTTGGGTGACTCCCCCCCACATTCCCCCTTAGCCGGTTATTTTTAGTGAGTGAGCGATTGAGGTTCCACTCTCCTGGATTTCTCCAGAGAGTCACATTACCTTGATCCCACCACAGCTATCAGCCAACTGGTCAGCATCAATACAGTCAATCTGTTTTCCACTTGCCTTAATAACTCATTCCTGTGCTCTTTAAATAAGTAAATGCACAAAATAAATGAGGCACTAAGTTTAGTCCCAGAGGGCCAGAACACAGCAGAATTCATTCCTATGCCTGCTTTATTATACCTGATTCTACTAGTTCATTAATTATCAAGCCCTGTGAGAGGTTAATCATGTGAAAGAGCATGCCTCAGATCAACTTTACAAAGCCAAAGTAGCACTGAAGAAATACCTATCCTGCTGTTTTCCTTAACTAGCTACCTCTAGCATCAACTTCTCATTTGTAGTTAGAATACTTTTGTACCCCTTTCGTGCCATTGTTTATCTGGTATTAGCATTATCAGGAAAACAGGTTCATTCTTTTATATTAGCTAGGGTTAGTGGTAGTTATATAGTGCTAGCTGGCTAGAAATAGCTAGCTAAGACCTAGCTAACTGTATAAACTTGTTTTTAGCATGAATGATATCTACTAAATGCCAGTGTATAATTTACATTCTGTCAGCATTCCAATTGTTTTTCAAAGTGTGAAATATCATAAATGTCATTTTACTGAATATTGATAATTTGCATTGATTATGTCTTTCATTTGGATGACCATGTATAGCTAAAATCAAAACAGACAAACTACTTTAGTGGACATCATTGATGCACTTCATGCTAACTAAATATGAATTCTAGCATCGTGGCTGCTTAGCCTTCCTCCTGACATAAAAGTTGTAATGTTGTCAAAACCAATAACGCCAAGCTAAATCAGAAATAAACAGAGTAAAGAGCTGAAGGGATGGACAGATATGCTTTGTGAAATGGAAATGGGTGTGTGACTGTGTGTGATAGTAAAAGGGAAAAAGAGATGTACTGTACTAGCTCGTTCTGAGTCATGACCCCCCTTCCTGCTAGCTTGTGACCCCCCTGCTGGCTCGTCTCTATCGCTGATTTGTATGCGTGTGTATGTGTGAAGCTCCAGAGAAGAGAAACTTGTCTGTGTCAGTGAGAAACGCAGAGAGAACAATCCTCCACAGTCCTGATGAAACGTGTAGCGTGCAGGATCGATGCCTTTTGCTTTATTCTACGGGATCTTGGTCCGCAGTGATGTCCATTGTGTTGATTTGGCGTGAGCTAATCTACTGTGATCGCTTGTCCCTGGCCTCTTTTCTCTCTGAATGATGTATGAGACTGAAACTGGGTGTTAAACATCGACCGCCCCTCCAATTGCTGCTTTGATCCAATTTGCTCATTTTTCCCCATTAAACTGCATGCTTTGTCTTCTATATGTACTACCTACCTCTTTTTATTTCTTTATTGCCCTTCTATCTCTCTCTCTCAGTACTTCCTGACTCCATCAGCTAGAGTCTAAAGTCTCCTTTGTATATTTCTCAATCTATCTGATACATGCTGAAGACAATCTCTCGTGTACTACACAATGTGCACTTGTCATTACTCACAGAGCTTGTTATGGGCTGTGCTCTAGAGAAAAAGACATAAGGACATGCTAGGGAGGACGGTGGCAGGCTCTCCGCCTCTCTCTTTGTGGCTCTCACACCTGAACAAGGGCAAGGACACCATAGCGGGTAAAGCGACACCTACACATGCATTTTCACGCTGCCGCTCCTGGCACCGCTGCGAGCATATGGGGAAAAATGTGAAGCCAGTCTACCATGGTGCGTTTTCAGTGCTTATTGAGATGAGGCAAGGTCAGCTTGCTTTGAGTTGATTGAAAAAGTCATTATGAGGAGCTGACTGTTTTTGCTTCACACCGCTACTATTATGGAATCATTATGATATACAAACATATTATGAATTATGAAGTCGTTTTTTTTGTCAGAATTCATTACATGTAAATACAGACTGTGATACAGTATGAGTTAAGCTTCTTGAGATCTATTTCGTGACTATGAAGTACTTAACTCATGGCAAGTATTGTATTTTAAAATGAGTAAGCCACAGAGAAATCAGTTGAATTTAGTCATTGTGGCCATGAAGATATAACAGCATACTGGTGTTACTGGTATTGCGACATAGATATTATTTAGCAAATTCTCAAAATTCATTGATTTTTTTTGCCCATTCCTGCAAATAATTAACTGGAGTCCAAGTATGACATTCCGCAATATATTAAGTCACGAGTTCAAGTTATACGATTCGTGGCCATG
This sequence comes from Pangasius djambal, assembly GCA_022985145.1. Lineage (NCBI taxonomy): Eukaryota > Metazoa > Chordata > Actinopteri > Siluriformes > Pangasiidae > Pangasius > Pangasius djambal. The sequence goes on from CM040995.1 coordinate 3,781,186, forward strand.
TCTTTAGTGTCTTGTGTCTCTCGCATGCATCTTCGGTATCTTGTGTCTGTCTCTCAGCATGCTACCAACATACACCATAATTTACAATTTGCTGATTCAAATATCTCACTATAGTGAGGGCTGGGGGCGGAGCTTTTCTAAGCTTTTTTCTAAGGTTACCGAAAAACTGATAAAAAAAGTATTTCTCAAAAGTATTTCTCAAATTGATTGAATTGCTAAATCCTTGTGCAGCAGGATAGTTGTATTTGTAGGTTCCTTTAAGCAACTACGGCGAATATTAGTCGTGATCTGTAAACCTAGTAAAATGTGTGAATAAAGATTCACAATCTTCACGCATAAAATTTGTTTCACATTTCGGATTTGCAAAAATTGACTACCGATTTACAATTCCTGTGTTGCAACTTTATTCACGTATAGTTAACTCAGTTCACACTATACAGTATAAGCTAAAAAAAGACACCATTTTTATATTTAATTTATGCCGAAAAAGTACGAATTACAAATTCAAAGCATGCATTATTGGCTACGAGGATGGCTCCGGTGACCAAAAACAAACAAATAAACAAACTAAACTATTTTGTGCATGTGCAAATTTGACTTCCTAAATTTAACGTAGTCAGAATACGTGGGTTTATTTTTTTCCCTGCATGTTGAACAAACATTTTATTTGCCTGAAAAAAGGCAGTATCCTTTCAGTGAACTGAGAGCAGATTATTCATCAGCTAATTTGATTTTTTTTATGATTAATATTAATATCAAGCTATTTTTGATTAGCTATTTTTCATGATGCTAGGTCTTCTACTCATTTATTAATTTTACCACTGATGTTATATAACGTTTCTAGATCTCAGCGGGTCATCTGAGGCAGTAAGCAGTTCTTCTCTTGCTTTTTAAGATCACATTTATCGTAATCAGCAACAATTTTTAAACAATTTCGTGTTAACGCAGCTACAGCGTAAACCCCGATTACTTCTGCTTCACTTTTGAAATTCCTATGCTCAAACTTAGGCGGTTAGCAAATCATCAGAGGAATAAGACAGAACTTGCACACTGTCTGTAAAGGAAAGCAAACTGTAACTGGAGGCACTGCAAGGAGTAATATCTCAACAATAAAAAAGAAAGAGCAATGCCCTGACATACCAAAGTGCAAAAACAACTGCAAAAAAAAAAAAAAAGACTGAAGCAACGAACCAAAGCCCTAAAACAACTGTCACTGTAATCAGCAGCAACCTCTGGAGTGCAGGGGCAATTTTCTCTTCACACAAGTAGACCGACAGCTCAATTATATGAGCTCTGCTGCCAAACACAACCCTCCCATCTGCTTTGAAAAGCAATCATGTCCATTAAAATGGCCAATATATGCCACGCTGTCAGGTCCAGCTGTTTTTTTGAAATGCAGGGTTCATTGTAACAACACATGGTCCTCCCTCATGTCCTACTTCGCCATTAGAAAAGCGTGATTTATGCTACTGTTGCATGTTAATTTAAACTTTCACAAAATTCTAATGAACGAGAGAAATTTCAAGATGGTTATCAGAAATGCTACCACTAACCGTTCTTTACACTACGTACATCATTTTTCATTTTTAATATGAACTCAGCCAATCCGGATTCTCACCCAATCCTAAAGTGTGTCAGCTGAAAAAGGGACTTGACTTATGAAAAAAAAATTTTTTTTATTAATATGGTGAGAACCTAAATGTTACATCCTCTGACTTTTACTATGTACATTTCCTGATTATTATAAATCATAAAACATGTGGTTTATTAAAAAGTGAGCAAGTAAGTCATGATGTTAGTAACTTTAGTACTAATTTCTCTGCTCAAAATCTGATTCAGTACATGCGTTAGAGTATGGAAACCAAACTGTGCTGGACTCCTGAACTGAAATATTAAGACACTATCCCCCAACACCACCCCGGTTTAGTGCTTTGGCCACTAATAAGTTTTCTTTGCAAACCCATTAGAGTCAATCAATAGTCAAATGATTTTTTTTGCTTTGAGGTAAATCCTGATCGAGCTATGAGCAATCATCACAAGAACATTTCATACTCATCGATTTCACGCGAGCTTTCCGCATATTTTAACATCATACATATTACACAAAGCACTTTGGTGTCAAATATTGAAATGATATCACTCCATGCTGGCAAAGCAGCAATATATTTAGTACAACAATTCAGTAAATAACTACTCAGAGCAATAACATGGAACATTTGTTACTGCCAAGGTTTTTTTCCCTCTTTTTTTGGCAGACTTGATAAACTAGTTTATAAGTGTGGATCGATACATAAAAACAAAAGCGCTTGTGAATACTATTCTGCTTCTTTAGAGCATAGATCTTTTACAGGAAAAAAAGAGAAAACATTAGCAGCCTAATCAAAGCCATGTGTTTCCCAGAATGTGAGTATTTCTGCCTTTATCGTGGTTGGTGAACATAAATGCCCTCTTATTTATTCTTTATTTGCTTTATTTTAGTTTCCATCTGCTGCTGGCAGAGGCCTTCTGAGCTTCTCTCACCATGCAACTCATGTATGTTCAATGCCACATCCCACACACTCACACTCACAGTGTTGGAGAAAAATGTTTGCACACATGTCTAAACTGTCCAGACCCCTTGACTTCAAATAGAAATATTGAAATCTCGAGGGAGGATTTGTACATCTCTGTGTATGCAGTTTACATTACAACAAGCTGTTTTGTGTGTTGTCTTGGTGTATGAAGTGTTTATGTGTGTTAGAGGTACGGTTTGGTGCAGACTGTGAGTTTGTGTATGTGTGTGTGTGTGTGTGTGTGTGGACATGATTAGATGGAACTTTGTTTATTTTGATATTAAGATTATGACTTTGTGTGATTTTGTACCAAAACTTTTATTAGCAAGGTAAAGATGTGCCTCAGAACATATTTGTGGTTTTGGCTTTTCGTGAGATTTTATTACTTTTTTTAATTAAAAATTTTATAACCAACATTTATTTAAAAAATGTAATTCCATTTGATATCCAATTTTATATCACTTAATTATTTTAATAATATTCTTTTATTATGAATTCTATCAATAATGTTTTTTAATTATTCAAATTTGAATTATGTTTGTATTTTAATTTTCATTTATTTTACTTCTATTTTATTTAACATTTTAATTCAGTTAAAATTGCTTTAAAATCTGCATTGATCATTTTATTTAGCTAAAGATTAATATTTAAAATACTTATCAGTAGCGCTACATTATCTTTAGTGTTTATATCTTATGAATCACAGAAGGTAAAAATAAGGTTGCTTTCCAAAGCAAAGAAAATCATGAGGAATAAAATTATTTTATTTAATAGTAAATAAACTTAAATATGTTAGAATGAAGTTCTTTCTTTCTTTCTTTCTTTCTTTCTTTCTTTCTTTCTCTCACAGATATTTAGCTTGGTTTTCCTTTTCCTATGATACATGAACTCCACTTAAAAATAGACTCAATCCACACACTTTTAAAAAAAAAAAATTAATTAATAAAAACATTCAAATGTGGACCTTTTGCCCTTGAATATGTAAATAATGCAAATGTTACACAAAAATGGAGCGCATCAACAGGGTTTTGTAGCAGTTATGAATTTTTAGGTGCCTGATTACCCCTTCAGAGTATAAACAAGAACATTTTAAGCATAGCTCTGATAAATATGGAAGAATATTGTGTAAAAAAAAAATGCTGCATAATATGTAGTTAGTAGCTCACACAAACTGACAAAAGGCATGTGTTTGTGAGTCTGGCTTGAGAACTCATATCTACTGTGAACCACTAAACCAAACCTTCAACTATTCAGATCTACAGTATAAACGGATTCTCTGCCATATCTGTAAGCCTCTTCAGATAAAAAGTTTCTGCCAAATGAGTGGAAAGGTGGCCTTTGTTCGTTCCTCACACATAATTTCCTGTTTTGTGTCTGGCTTTTTCCTGGAATTAATCTGACTAACTGAAAGTGAAGCATTCGATGGAGACTCATTCAGCTTGGATCTGATTTGCACAAGGAAATTTTTTTGGGCTTCCTCTCTGTTTTCTGGTGACAAACCCAATCGGAACGCAATGTCGTGCCACGTAGTAAGATGCTACCTCTCTCTCTCGCTCTTTTTTCTTCTCTGCTAAAGGTGTAAATGATTCCAGCAGCCATTCTGTCAAAAGCTGGGCAGAGAAACTGGCAGGGAAAAGCCAAGGTGTGTGTGCGTGTGTGTGTGTGTGTGTGTGTGTGTGTGTGATCAAGCTGGCCCTTTAACCTGTATGACTAACACAGTGTTCTTCCCTTCAGCACAATCCAGGCCTTAAAGTGATACAGCACAAAATCTTCTTAATTTATATTGATTCGAAGAGCATTCAAAAAGGACTCAACCTTCTCTGAAGCAGAATTCGTAAAAATTTTAGCACCTTAAATGGGTTTAACGGGATAGTATGGCAAAAAAAAAAAAAAAAATCAAGTTTACAGAATGTTCCCTTTGCCTAAAGTATAGTTGCTCAGCCAAGACGTTGGTGCTGCTTGTCTGAGCTACGAGGCTAATGAAGCTAACAAGTAATGGAAGTCTGCCTCACTCAAGCTCTTCATGTACTTGATTCAAATTAAATTATTAAACCCAGGTACATCAACAACAAAGTGTTTCAGCAGAACGAACTGAGCGCTTGAAAAAATATTGTAACAGAGCCATTATGAAAAAGTCCGTAGCTCAGCTACTATAGTTTTCTAAACATGAACAAGCTCAGCTTCTGTATTTATGTAAAATATTATATAAAATTTATGTAAAAGGCACAAAGACTAGCTACCAGCATCGAGACATTAGCTCCAAAGGTGAGGGTTTTAACAGATTTTTCATTTTATTTACCCTCTGTGGGGTCATTTGTATGCTGATGACATGGACTTTTTTAAAAAAAGACAAAGAAATAAAAAAAGATGTTTAAAGACAGATGGATAAACGACTATGCATTTTGTCTCCCTGCATCAAATTCAAAACAAAAGTCTCATCTGTTCACATTCTTAGTCAAAATAGTAATGTGAAGCGCCATTACGAAACAAAACATCATCACTTCAAATGGTCTTATTAATAGCCATTAACTACTCATTAATTACTAAGCATTAAAAGGTAACTATAGTCACCATTCAGTCATGTTAGTTGTTTATCCAGACCTTCGTAAGCATGGAATTTTATGTAACTGGACATTACAATCAAGAAATTGTAGTTGACTACCGCTGTGTCTAACTATTGTAGTCTTTTACTTCCACTTTTATTCCAACTTCAAACTTTTGGAAGGAAAAAGACAGGGGAAAAAAGAGGGCCACCTTATTACATATGACAGTATTCAGCTACGTAGTTATGTGTTGGTCATGTTTATAAGCGACAATAAATGAACTGTATTTCAATTTAAGTTAAAAACTAGTCTCAACACGCCAATTACAAATAAGACCAAAAACGTTTTGAGGAAGTTCAGATAAGGGCATGGCATGTTTGAGTTTACTTTACTACTTCAATAAATGACATGAGCCGTATCATTAAAATCTTAAAAAATACACATATCTGAAATCATTATGTTTATTTTAAACACGTCAGTTTTGTCAAATAAGTCATTTTAAACTGATTATATAAATATAGTAATCTTATGATATGTGGTTGGTTTCTGTATTTTTAAAAGTAAAACTTCTTAAGAACAGGGTGTCTGGTGAAATCATAGCTGACCATCTCTGCTTCACATTTCGTACACAGCATTAGTCTTTTTGTTTTTTATAGGGCCTGTCAATCCGATGAACAGCACAGATATGAACATGCACATGGCAGGTCAGGACACGAACCGTTGGTTTGTCAGACTGTAAAATCAATAACGTAGGGCCATTTTAGGTAACTATGCTAGCTTCCTTTTAATCCAATTTCTATGTGCATGTATATAATTGAACATTTCCCAGCATCCCTGAAGCTAGAGGACACACAGATGTTCACGTCTCAATTTAGGGCAAAGAAGGAGACGTTCCCATGAGCACCAAATGTCTAAATACAACCTCAAGGACAGTTCTGATTCCGAATTCTGAAATCATGCATAACATTTCTCACAATTCATTCATCCTATTTCCTGTATGTAGGCAAATTGTAAAGGTAACGTGTTACATGAACCTTGTTTCATAAGACTGCCATAAACATTTCATGAATGTGCCATGATTTTTCATGTCCATTAACACGCCCATTAGTACAGCTTAAAGTTGCACTGTGAGTTTGCTAGCATACATTTATTACATGTTTATATGATCAACTGACATACATAATTCCTAATAAAATGTTGTATCATGACACACTAATATTACTAATATCATGTTGAAAATTACAGTAATTACAAGCTGTACAAGCTCATCTTCTAAGACATGACAATGAGTTGTTTCTATAGAAACAATCTTCGACTGCTTTTTTTGTTGCTAAACCTATTTTTGTTGCTTTATTTTTAGTATGGTCAATAACTAGCAAATGAGTGAGTTCCTTGAAAACATAAATTCAATTCATAAGCTCATAATTAATGTAATAAAGGGCTTTCCATTACATTTGCTGGCTAGAAAACCATTGTTAATGGTAACATTACACTGTATTTGATATATTTATGACATGGTTATGTCAGGCTTAAGAAATATGGTATTAAATTTCAATGTAAGGTAATGCTGCATGTTGTTTCTTAAAAATGTACTTCAGTTTTGCAAAGTAGCAGTTATGTTTGGTTTTATAACAGTTTTGTTATGGACAACTTCATAGCAGTGTGACTTAAAAGTATAACTTAAAAATGTAAAAATGCGATACAATACTTCTGTCACAAATTCCTCCTCTCAATCGCCTCTCTCTTTGCATTTATTCATTGTCTTCCATGGGCTTTTTGTTTGTTTTGCCATGTGCCTTTGTTTTCATTCTTTGTTTTGTCTCTACCCCTGACCTGTCATTGGTTTGTTCCCTAAATGTGTGCACCTGTTCTGTGTTAAGCCCTTAATTAGTTTGTCTGTTTATACCTTGCTGTTTCATTGTCTCAATGCGACGGCTTACCGACGGTTTACGGCATTTAGCATCATTATGTAAGTCCGAGCCTTATTTTCCTTATGAGTGTATTGGAACCTGTTATGTATACTGACATGCGGGACATGGATGCCCCTAAATAACTAACACCTGCACTTGTGTCCTGCCTTTAGTCAAATTTCCTAATCCAAACAGATGGTTGTGTTAATCCTAAAAGCATTTTGGACATTTGCATATTAATACATAGTTGGTAGCTGGTAGTCATTTCTGTGTCAAGCTAACTCAAGTGCAGTTTGCATGATTGGTGTAGGGACCATACAAAAACAACCAAAAACATCTCAGTTCCCGTCATCTCAAACAATAGTTTATGCAATATCGATATATATCAATATATTGCGACTAAATAATTCACTAGTGCTAAAAGGTTACCTCCTAGAAAGTGCAAAATTCATGATGCACTTCCATTGCAATATCCTAAAGGGCTCAACTTGAAAGTAAAAGTAAAGAATAATACATAGAGAGTTTTGCAATACTGCAGACACAGAGAGTGCTTTCTTATGGTTGAAACAATCAATACTCCAACCCAATCACAGGTTGCTATTAGAGAGAAAAAAAATGACACATCTCCGAGGACTGTGCACTAAGAATCGCCACACAGTAAAAGAAAACAAGATCAGCAGCTCCAGCAAGATGGACCTACATTGCTCTAACTCAATTTCTATCCAGACAATCTATGACGTTGTGGCTGTGGTAACATTTGGCAACCATGAACCAATCAGATCAAATTTATCTCCATCATATTAATTGGAAATGGCATCTTCTTCATTAACATCAACAAACTTCAGCGCAACCAAGCCTCCTAATCATGTGGTTGTAGTAAAATATTCATACTGACAGTTAGGCTACGTTCACATTACCAGTTTAAAGTGACACAAATGTGATATTCTGCCTAAATATGACACAGATCCATTTTTTCTGGACTGTATGGACACAATAATCCAGTCTATTCCAACCAGACCTTTCATATGTGGTCGTAGTTGATAGCGAAAGTGGCTATGCTGCATGAGAACGGTCAGATTGTAATTCATGTGACTTCACATGTGGTTTTTGCATTTCTTTTTGCATTGTATTCCTACATTCAGTGGAAAGATGAGAAAATTTACTTGATATTTGGGGAAATTAATAGATTCAAGCAAAACTAGAAGAAATCTACAGAAAACGAGCAGTTTTTCAAAAGAATTGTCAAAGGAGTGTAAAAGCAGTACTACAAAAAAAATCATGACTAGAATTAGATTAAATATAATTAATTAGATTAATTATAATTACAATTAAAGGTGTAAACCTCAAGCTTCCAGATAACACACTACAATTTAAATTCATAAGATAATGTTTCTTAATTTGACGATACCATTGAATCTGCAACGATATGTTCCAAGTGTTGGATTGTTACACCCTTGACTACAATGCCAAAGAATTTATTCATTCATTGGTTGACTGTACACATATGATTCTTTTTGTTGTTTGCGACATGTGGAAATCATGCAAAATTGATATCGATGTGACACACAGATGTGTTTGGGGCCAGATGTGTTCATATTAAATACAGACATGAGTCACTTTGATTGACTGATGCAATCTGATGATTCAAAGAATTTGTAATGTGAACGTGGCCTTAGTGGTGAATGCAGCAGCTCATATTCATCCCCAAATAAGTTCCCAAAAGATGTGTTAAGAAGAAAAGAAGTTGGCTGTGGAGTCACTACTCACTTTGAGGGAGTCGAAGCAGGCGATGACTCTCCCGTTCTCCACCTGGCAGCTTTTGGCCGGATGGGCGAACTTACATTCAGAGTCGGGTCGGGAACACGTGCCTCGCTGGAACTCGCGACACACTTCCAGCGTCAGCCATTTCGTGTCCCGGATGGGTGTCACATTAACCGCCATTTTGGCTTAAAAGCAGAAAAAAAAATCCAGACGATATGATGGTGCTGATGGAGAGGGAGTTTTTTGTCCGGTTTGGTTTGTGCACTTGGAAAGAGAGACGAGATTTGGACGTGTTTTGGCTTTACGTTTGTAGGCACTCAGAAATCAAAACTCAGAGGCCCATTGTTGTGACCTTTTTGTTTTTTGAAGCCTCTATCTGTGGAGGCCTCCGTCTCTCGTTTCCTCACTCTTTCTGTCTCGCTGTCACTCAGTCTTTCCTCAGCTGCGCTGCCAGGCCAGACGGATGGTGAAACTCATTATTGATTACGTGTGGTTGCGGGGGCAGAGGGGGAGAGAGTCGGCAGTGTGGAAAGAGGCAGTAGCAGTCACCTCTCGCCCACACTCACTCACTCACTCACACACACACACATACACACACACACACACACACACTGCCTGGATCCGTCCTTATGATACAGACTCGAGAAGCAACATGGGGGTACACGGCAGGGGGGCAGAGGGTGTTGCTGTGGCGACCAGGTGCGTAGCAGAGGCCGTTCTCGTCCAGGACTGCGGACGTCACTTGGCACTGAAGCGGGTGGCAGAAGCGGGAAAAAGGGGGCGGGGGGGTGGTGTTGCCCTTTCAAGCAGTCCAAGCAGCAGTGGATGTCAAAGGCACGTCTGTCAGTAGCAACCTGCGGGGGAGAGGAGAGAGTTAACGCTTAGCTCTATCACACTAACACACACAGGCCTCAATCAACAGCCACGGCTCTGAAGTGGAAAAATCAAATGGAGCAGCGGGTCTCTTACAGCGAGTGATGAATTTGTTAAAAAGCAGAACGAGAGTGCCAGAGCGAGAGCAGGCATGGGTCAGAGTGCCAGTGTTACTCTCACAGGCGTCTGCTCATTGATGAAGGGTTTTGAATTTTCATCATTTTCAAAAAAATCCACACTACGTTGAATCATTTTTAATTTCAATTCATTGTATACAAAAATGTGACCAAACAGAAATAAAATTGTAATTACATTGGATCTGATTGCATCCCATATAATCAGAAAATGAATAAAAGTATTTCTTCTCATTCACACTGTGTTTGTCAAGCTTGCACCCTAAACAAATTGTTGGTTTTTTTAGACGTCATTTCGCGGACTGTACATTTCCAGACCATTCAAAAAGAGCTTGCTGTTGGAAAATACATATTACTTTCGACAGCTCTCTTATGCAAACATACTGTTTTGAATTCTACATCAAAAGATTTTGCATTTACTTTCTCTTTTCTTTAAAAATTTTTTTTGCCACAAATACAGTACAACATGTGTTGACTTCACTATTGCCATGTCTGAGATGTCTTATTTTCTTTGTGACACTGCTAAATATTGACTACAGTTTAAAAAAAAAAAAAAAAACTTTTTTCATTCCTTGTAGAAACAACTACAAGAACTTAAATGTGAAAAGTGTGAAACATAACACTGCACAGAGTAAATCAGAAAGCCACGGTCTGTGGCGGTGTTTCTGACCAGATGTAAGGAATCATAACCTTCAAACACCTGAAGAAATGAAAGACGGAGATGAAGAAAGGAAAAAGAGATATACAGAAAGAGTTCACATTTCGAGTTCATAGCGAGAGAGGAAGTGAGATGAGGTGATGTACGGTGAAGGAAAAGGAGGGGTCTTATGGTTTGGCAAAGAGAGAACACGAGATTGAAGCAGGAAGGGAAAGATAGAGTATATTTCAGGGTCATAGTGAGAAAGAAAGAAAGACATACAGGATGACCTCTGACTTTTAATATTGTATACTGTCTACATAGACTGTCCCTGTGCTAGGAACTCTATAGTTTACCTAAAGTCAGCAGATGTACAACATGAAGTCCTTTAAATGTCATCTATATTTTGTTGTTCTGCATTTAAACTCAACCAGTATTAGCAAAAGTGTCTTCTCTTTAAATCTTTACCATCACCTACCATCAGTTCAAGTGGTATACAGTACATTTCAAAGGATTATTTCTACAGGTCATTTTACATCAGGTAAAAAACAGCATAATCTTTCCAGGGCTGGGTGTAAAAATGACCAAAATGACAGATTTGGATGGGACAAAAATCCCAAAGGGACACTGACAATAATTAGATTACTCCACCTCCGGATGTAAATAGGGCTTAAGAGGATTCAGATGAACAGGTCCTAAGAAACTATGGCATATAGAAAGTACGGGGATTGGAGACAGTGATACAGTGAGAGTGGAAGAGATGAAAAAGAGAATGAGATTTACAGTGTATTCCAGTCAGAAGGCAGTTGCACACAGGTTTTGAGTAACGCTACAGAGATAAAGCCTGTCTCATTTCAAAAGCAGTTGCCCTCTGAGGTTTAAGCAATCCCATAATTCTCTACACTGGACCGCAGGTCTATGTTTCGACACACAAACTGTTACATGATCCAAACAGTATGTTTACAAATGTAAATCAATTGTTTATCTTGTCGCTAACACACTTGTAGTGTTTGTGCTCGGAAATGTGTTTGTGATTTACCAGCAGTTGTTCTGTGGTTAAAATTAGCAGTTAATACAAAATCACAGTTTGCTTATCTAGCTTATGAGGATAACTGGCTAGTTTTTAAAAATGTGCTCCAAATGAATACAAATACAGATATAAACAATGGGTGCACTATTCTTCTTCTTCTTTTTTTTTTTTTTTGTCTATCACTGCCTTACTGTGCTCCACGATAAAACAATATTGCTAACGGTGATTCATCAAAGAAATAGTCGAGACAGACCACAGGGCAGCACATGTCCTCTTTTTGTCATTCTTCATCGTAATATTAACAGAAAATCTTCCTGGAAATGATAGGAATTATAATGAAATGTCGCTTAGCAGCAGGACTGCATCCCAGCTTCGTAGTAGATTCTGAAAGCAAATGTTTCTGATCTTTCTGGAATGTAACACACCCGAAATCTAGCAAGTAAATCTGATCAAATATTATTAGGTGTCCATCGTTGTCAACTATAAACAATCGCAATTTTGAAAGATAGTTATAGCTAGATAGCTATCATACTCAGTCCCTTTAGATTAAAAAGCTTGCCAGAAAGTTCCACAAGGG
>CM040995.1:3798202-3839960 GCA_022985145.1 Pangasius djambal
GTGCATGGGAATGACTAATAAAGGCAGATGACATGAAAACAGTACCACACATTCACTCACTCTAGCACTTAATTTCAATAGCAACTTGTTAAACACATCTGCAGGTGTTTAACATGCAATTTGTATGCTTTTTAAAGTGGGACACTCAAATCAGGATCCACAAATTTGCGCAATTTTCCACTTAAGAGCAGTTTTGATTTTATATTGTGTTTGATGGAACCAATAGGCAAGATATAACTGGTGTTAAATATACATTCAAAGCACAGTGAGTCATAGATCACTGAATGCCTTAAAATGTTCTTTCATTTTCTTTCAAAATTTAAAAAAATAAACATTCATTAGCATTCATTATGCTTCCTAGGTGTTGTTGTCTGTATAGCAAAGCCACCAGTGACGCTCTTATTGCATGCGAGGCAGCATGAGGCTCTTTCACACAAACACACACACACACACAAAACACTGTTTACTTCAGGGTGTTCTGAACACCAGTCATGAGACACGTAAAACTCACACACACACACACACACACACACACACACACACACACACACAAAGTTAGCAGGCATCTGGTTCCATTTGTTAAAGGCCTACAATTGATAATGTGCAAATCACATGGGCCGTTTCACCTCGGCCAAGTCACATTCTTTAGGAAGGATGGAGAAAATGAACCCTTTTAAACTGTAGTAAACACAGCGAAGTTTATCAGACAAGTGACATCTGATTTCATTCTGTTCATTTGTTTAACTCGGAGCCTTCAAGGGAACCTCCGAGTTGTTTTAGCATGTTGAATTTCTGCTGCCAGTTGCACAAATCGAATGCAAGTTTGATCCTAATTCAGCGTCAGATCCTAAAGTCAGTCCTAAACCATATGTTGACAGGAGTTTGTTTAAAATTATTCCACAGCACTGCTGAATTCTTGATTGGTCAGAATATTGGCTGATTGATTTATTTTCTATAACAATTTACATGTCATGGTTTCCTCCTTTGCCTTATTGTTCCCATGGCGATGAACACCATGTGCTCATGTTTGTTTTGATTTCTGTTCTAGTCCTGGCTCCACCCCTGTCATGTCATTGGTTTGTTGCCTGATTGTGTTCACCTGTTGTGTGTATAGTTCTGTTTAGTTTGTCTACTTAAACCCTTGCTGTCTTCCTTTCTATGTTCTTTTCTGATTACTGATTATTCTTGTTTAACTTTGCCTGCTGGTGTTTTGACTTGGATTATGATTCTTGAATTTGCACTAATAAAGCACATTCCAATTTTATGGACTTGCGGCCCGCCTTTCACCTCATGTTAAATCAGGGCAGATTTAGGGGTAGGTGTACATTTTAAGTTATTACTTAAGACTATATTTGAACTATGCTTCTTGGGGTGTTTTTTTTTTTTTACCATAGCTCATAAACTTCAAACATCAAATTAGGCAACAATAGAGTTTACGTTCTACTGTTGCAATCAGAATCTGATGTCAGCCTTTTCCCAGAATTCCATGCTATGTGTGAGCAAACAGGCTGAAGTGTGGCAGTCGTGGCAACATGACTCCATCTGCCCCCTTCTACTACTTGTTCTCTCCACATTCTCTTTAAATCCCACACACACACAAAGAAACAGGCAAATAAATGCATTTATGTAGCACCCACACCTCCGCCTGCCACTTTACACCAAGTGTAACACATCGGCACCAAACCAGAGAGACTGTGAAAAAGAAAGACGGTGGGGGGAAAAAGCAATAGAAAAGGAGAAAGATGAAGGAGCAGTGCAAGGTTTAGAGGAGGTTAACAAGAAAGTAAATTCAAAAGGATTGCAGACATAAATAAGAAGAATGCTAAAAAGGGAGGGAGAGAAAGTGAAAGAGAGAGAGCGAGGGAGGAGACGGCACCGCTCTGCCTGCCGCCATCTTTTCACCTCAAATGACTCTTAGGCAAGCAGAAGCCAACTGCTGTTCCAGCCACAACGACTGACCTTTGGAATGCAAACAAACCCAACTGCAACTAATCAAAAAAGAAACAATCTGGTCCAAATAATTATCAGAAGAAAACCTCACCTACTGTACGGTTGCATTTTACCCCCACCCCCATCCACCTCTCCTCTCATGGATGATCTATGGGTTTATGTTTTATTACCATTGAGTTTTTTTGGAAAGCTAAGGAACTGGGAGGACTCATTTCATGCTGAGCAGAACAAGCTGGAGAACTTGAGCTTGTTCTTAATCATTCCTTCAGGATATAAACAAAAGCATATTTCCCATAGATGCTTTAATCATAGATTATCTCGATGAATTGTAAAATCTAATGGATAAAAAAAAAGCGTTTTCTGAAACCTCTCAGAGAAATGAGCTCACCCACTTCTCTGTGATCAGATTTCTGGTGGTTTGGATGGACTCTTGGCAGGAGGAACGTCACATCGTGCCACATTTTATTTAACTTTTTTTTTTTTTTACTTTTTAAAACACTTTTTCTATCCAATTTGGTCCTAGCAAATTTCCATTTCTCTATTGTTCAAAAATTGCCAGTCCAAACGGGTGAAGGCTAATCAGTGTTTCCTTATGACATACTGTATAAAGCCACTTAACCTTTTCATGTGAGTCACTAGAGAAAGCTAACTGTCTATATCTCTTCTGTATACAAGAGCTAAAAAAACATCTGCAGTTGGCAGGGAAGCCAAGGCTACCAAATGGAACAGCAGTGAAGTAGTAAAGTTCGAATCATTTGACCATAGCATACAAAATGAGGTTCTTTGGATAGTGAAGCGTTCTTACATTGCAGTGCTCTTGAATACTGAATTCTGATTGGTCAGGATGTGTTGATTAATTTTCTATAACAGCAGCTCTGACAATATTTCCAGTTGCAAGGTTTATAATAATGTGCTTGTTATAGTATGTTATTATTCTAGAGTAACAACTAACACGAGGACTAACACGGAATTGTATTGCAGACACTCTACTTTGCTGTAAGGAAAAGTTTGTTTAACATTTATGGAAGGAGTCTCCAGTGTCAGTGATTTGTAGCAGTCAAAGGTAAAGCTGCAACTTTAAGTTTTCCTGACTAACAAGAGAGATGGGACGAAAAAGAGTCTGGTGAAGGAATGACTGTTTATAGCTGTTATAACCTAAGTGATAACAGGAACTAACTTGTTTTGCAGACATTCCACAACACTGAATGTAACTTTAAATGTATAAAAGTACAATGTGTCAGTCATTAATAAATGAAAAATGTAATTGCTGGCTTAATAAAATAATAAAATGCTGTTATTTTAAAACAATCAACTTTGCAGTATGACACCTCCCGTCATGATTTATTTTCATAAAACAGCATGCCCATATAAGCATTCCTTAGCTTCTTAAAGGAGTTTAACTTGGAACCTTCTCTGATAGAGAACCACTCTGTTGTAGGGTTTTATAGCGAAACTTCACAGGTTCATCCAGAACAACAAGTCAAAAACCCCTATTAAATTTGTTAGAAAAGCTACTACCAATAACCCTGTGCCTCATTACTAACCTTAATTATTTGTATAGATTTAAATTAGAATTCTTACTAACTTACAATCATGAGACCATGTTGTGTGAGCTAAACTATTTCTGGATCAGTGATGGGCATTAAATGATGCCAGCTGCCTTGCCAGGCAGGATCGAATGTCCTGCAGTGATGAGTCAGTGAGTGCAAACGAGTCAGAGGTCAGAGATTGCAGCAGGAGAAAGCACACGCTCTCGTGGCCTCGGATTACAAAGCACCACTTACTGCTGCAACAGAAAAAAGGGAGGAGAGAGGTAGGATGTGGAGGAGAATTGAAGAGTAACAAAGGGAATACAGAATGAGGCAGAGACCATCAGATGAGCTGAATCAGATTGTGGAGTAGAAGGAGGCAGATCGAAACAAAGAAAGCAGATACAAAACAAGAGAAGGTGGAAGAGTGAAGATGGGAGTATGGAGCAACTTCAATTTCCTCTCCTCGTCCTTTTGACCTTCCATCACAACTCAATTTGTGAACCCTATTTTGTATGAATCATGCACAGTGCAAGATGTAATAGGTGTGTTATAACGACTATAATAAGCAGTAATAACGTCTTAATAACACATCATGGCAACTTCCTTTTCTCTGATCCTAGTAGTCTTTTATAAATCTGAGAATTTACTTTAGTAAAGCTAAACTCCTGCATCATTCCCTGAGTTACTCTGTGTTCAGAAAGTCCAGGAATGTATTTGTTATTCAGAAATCATACTTCCTCTGCCAACTGAAGGTACGCAATGTCCCAATAATCTGTCCATATGAGCAGACTGCACATGAGGAGACTGCCATTGCTCAAAAGTTTTACAATTACACTCAAAAGTAGTTTTCACATAGCCTATATCCTGTTATTAGCGCATTACCTAGCTAGCATTAGTAGTGACGATTATATTTACATTTCTCATTCTTGTATAAAACTTGTTTCAATTAGAATAATTCATTGTAGTTGCTGAATAACAGACTTCAATAAAAAAAGCCGGGACTTCAATGAGTTAATATTCTCTGAGAAATCCTGTCAGGTTAGCTCATTTTAGCTAGCTCACTAGTATTAGGAGGATATAAAAAAACAATGATAATAATAATGAATATGACTTCAAATCCTCTCAGTAATCCTGTCAAGTTAGCTCATCTTAGCCAGAAAGCTATTGTTATCAATCACTGTAAACATTTACAAATATGACTTTAACTCTTTTTAGAAATCCTGTCAGGTTAGCTCATGTTAGCTAGATAACTAGCATATTTAAGTGAGCATTATCACCACGTGTAATATATTAATTAAAATCCTATCAGGTTATTATTTAGCAGGCTTGCTAGCATTACCAATGAAGACTATGAACATTCATGAATATGACTTAAAATCCTCTTAGAAATCCTGCCAAGCATTAGCAAGAAGTATGATAGAATTCCCGAATATGACTTTACATCCTCTCAGAAATCATGTCGTTAGCTCATGTTAGCTATATAGCTAATAGTAGCAGGAAATATGATATCATTAATGAATATGACTTTACATCCTCTCAGAAATCATGTCAGATTATCTCATATTAGCTAACTAGCTTGCATTTACAGAAATAAATATACAATTAATGAATATATGACTTTAAATCCTTTCAGAAATACCACCAAGTTCATTCTTCTTAACTAGATAGCTATTGTAAGCAGTGACTATAAACATTCATGAATATGACTCAAAATCCTTTTAGAAAAGCTGATAGTGATCTAGCTAGCTAGCTTTAGCATGAAATATGATATGACTAAGAAATATGACATTAAAACCTCTTATACATCCTGTCATTATCTCATGTTAATTAGATAACTCGCATTATTGGAGAGCTTTATGACCATTTGAGATATATGTAAATTGAAATACCTCAGAAATCCTGTCAGGTTAGCTCATGTTGGCTAGCTAGCCTGGATTAGCAGCAAGAAATATGATAAAGCTGAAATTCTTTCAGGGTTCTGGCTTTGGTTCGTTAATGTGTTTTGCACTTACGGGTCACAGAGTATATGGACTTGCAGGCAGGGTTAGCATTCATGCCTTTTCCTGTGATGTTATTCAGATGAAAGTGAATGAAATCCAACCAAACTGACAAAGTTTTTTCAAACCCCCATGCATTTCTCATGAGATCAGGTTTAGCCAAAATACATCATATTGATAGTTTTGCA
Source organism: Pangasius djambal (assembly GCA_022985145.1). Lineage (NCBI taxonomy): Eukaryota > Metazoa > Chordata > Actinopteri > Siluriformes > Pangasiidae > Pangasius > Pangasius djambal. Next base: position 3,803,870 of record CM040995.1, read on the forward strand.
TATTACTATGAATTTTCCCAAGTGGAAAAACATGGAGAAAATGGCTTAATTCCTTCTGGATGGGATGGGGTTTCGCTCTGCAGGTGCCGCAAAAACCCTCTGCAAGGTCGTTACCATCAAGAAAGCCTCACAGAGAGAGCCCAGATGGCACAGGCACTGCATCAGGTGTGCAAAATGAATATGAATATAATCATAAAGTCTATGATTAGCAAGACTGCATGTAGCCGTGTGCAGAGGCTCGATTTACAACTCAGTTTTTGGTACTAAATGAACAAAATCTATAAGGTGAAGCAAATTTATAGAACATCTCCATTTCATTGGCAAGGTATTCTACTGGAAAGGCAATAATCCTTGTCTGTGAAAGTATTCTTGTGTCTCGTGTCTTTTTTTCACTGTGTTGTTCAGAATCTGGTGGATGTTGAGTGTGAGAAATATGCTGAGGCAGCCAGGTTGATGATGATGATCAGATCTGAGGTCTTTTTGTTATATTTATCGCAAAAGGTATCATGTGTCAGAACACTGGGTCTTACAAAGGATTGTAAAAATGGAGAAGGCTGATTAGTTAGAGTGCTTTGTAATCCATAAGTAACATCTAATCTGTAAGTGAAGGCAGCTGTAGAGTTAGATAGATTACTCGTTAGACACAAAGCTAGAATCTGGTCTCGTCTTACACATAAAGACAAAAGCACAAAGCAACATTTGAAGGGCAACAGGAAGCATGACGCAGCAAAAGCTAGCCAGCCAACAGCACTGGGGTCAGCCTGTAGGTGATTGTATCAATGAGATATGAAAGGTTACAATCTCAGCTGTAAATACATTGATGCAGATCTGAGCAATATTTTTAACGCAAGGTGTCCTTTACTGGTAACCCTTTACTGTAGGGCAGTGTTCATAGGGATGCATAAGACCTGCACAAACCATTCATGACAACAGTCATAAACCTAACAGCTTATTACAACTTGCATCAGCCACCATAATGACTGTGTTTGTCAAATTTGATCTCAAGTTGCCATGTCAACTATGTTTGTGTTATGAAACTTTATGACACTAAATCATACAACTGGCTTTGTAGTGTGGTGCACTTCAAATAATGTTAATGTTAATGTCGAGCCAAACTCACAACCAAACTCATGCTAATATAGGGGATGAGAAAATATAGCTCAATTCCATGTCTTGAAGTTGTCATAACTTTACATAAAAAGGTGATAAATCATAAATTTAAACTCACTTCTCTTAAAGGGTCAAAAACTATTTGTAACTCTGTCATGACAATGTCATAAGTGGTCACATCATAAACATGTTGCAATAGTGCATATGCAAAGTGTTTCGAGCTTCAAAGTCAGTTGTCATGACAGTCCTTATAACAGGTTATATCAATACAAATCTATGTCACTTCAGTCTGCTGTTATTTCTTGACATCAAAATTAATAGAATCTTTATGACTGACATTTACTGTAATACTTTAAGCCTTCATACATGGTTATGCATGTTTGGTAGCTGTCATGAGTCTTATGTAGCACTATGAACACCTATGAACACCCTTATATAAAGTGTTACCCCTATATCATTCTTACAAGTTCCTATGGCACACTTTGATGAATTATGCTAAATGAAGTCGTATTTACTCTTAATATAAAAATCCCTCGGATGTATGAACTGAGAAACAGGTAGGCCATTTTGATTCACGCCTTTAGTTGTACGAGACAAGTTTGCAAATTGGACACAGATTCAATCTGTCAAGCCAGAAATTCAAGCAAAACTATGCTAATGCGATTTGCCAACCAGGCTGCACCTGTGAATACAACATAAACTGTAATAAAGCACATCAAAAAACCAAAACAAACAAAAAAAAAAACAGGCCACAAAAAAAAAAAAAAAACATCTTTAAGTAAGCGACTTGCCATAATAAAATGAAGAATATAGTGGTAGCTTCTTGGTCAAGCTTGGTCACACCTAGGGGCGATTTAGCACAGTCAGACCACCTACCAGCATGTTTTTGGGAGATAGTAGGAAACCAGAGGACCCCAAGAAAAGGGGAAAACATATGAAGCTAAACATAGACAATAACTTGATCTCAGGATTGAACCGGGGACCCTGGAGCTGTGAGGTGGCAATGCTACCTGCTGTGCCAACATTCTGCCCATAGGTAGAGATACTTGTGCAAATTTGTAACAAGATGTCAATCTTTCCTGCTATTGCCCTAAAAAATCTGCTCTTATCAATCCGCCTACAATGATGTAGGAAAAGTTATGAAGGTTACAATTAGGGTTTAGAGATGGGATTAACATGTGTAACATTTCTTTTTACATTATTTGTATGAAATCAATTTGTTCATATTTCTCATAAGACCATGTTACCTTAATTGACTCAGTCAGAGCTAAAATCTCTCAAGAGATCTCTCTCAAAAGTGGATAAAATGCGAAAATATCGATAGCTTCTGGTTGAAATTTGAGCATATTTAGCTTAACTGGAATGTCAAAATGTCGGAATCATTCTGTGTGTATGATGTGCAAAAGGTCATCCTCTTCTTCACTGGTTCATACTTAAAATAGACATGTAAGACATACTGTATTTATTTTTCCATTTATTTGCAATATTTGTGCATGCTTCGTTTGGGGTGTTTGGATTGTGTGTAGGTGTTTGTGTTGATTTTCTCTCCTGTAATTGGTGTATTTGTGCGTGTTCAGCTCTCAGTGTGTAGGCTGGGTGCATGTGAGCGTGCGAGGGCGTGTTTGTGCCGAACGCCCACTGCACCGTGTGAGCCGAGCTCCCACACTGAGATGACCGTCTGCTCTAATGAAGTGGAAGTGAGAATGCTTATTTAGAAGTGGCAGCAAAATGGCTAATTGAGTGTGGCAGTGTGTGTAAGTGACCTGATCCACCCACCGACCTCAGTGTGGACACATTACACCACTGACTACAGATCAGCTGTTCCTTCTGCTTTAGCAAGGATTAATATCTGCTATAACACAAATTATAATGAGGCAAAACTGGCCCCAGTTTAGCATGGCGGTAAATTCTAGTGATTGGGATGCGATTTGAAAACTATTAGAAAGTCTTTATTGATTTAAAATTGATTTCCTTTGACAGGGTAAATATCTCATTTGAACCTGTACCACTGCATTTGATCTCCGGTAAAATGAACTTTAATACCGGATGAGCAATGTTTTGCTTGTTTTTATTGTGGCCTAATAATAAACAGATTTTAAAAATGCGTTGTTATTTAATGAAGAATAATGTATCATCATTGATATGGTGAAGTTTTTATTTAAAATTTATGGAAGGAGTCACCAGTGTCAGTGCTTTGTAACAGTCAAAGATAAAGCTGTAACTTTTCTGTACGTTTTCTGCTACATTTTGCGTTTTATGGTTTTTCAGCTACAACAAGCTACATTTTTCTTGCCTAATTAACTTCAAGAGTAAGTGAGGGAACAATTGTTTACAGCTATTATAGCTATCATAACATAAGTGATTACAGGACAATCCACAATCGTAAATGCAACTATAAATGGATAAAATGTATGATGAGTTGTTCTTTGGTAAATAGAAAAGGGTAAAAAAAAATTAAACGTTGGCAAATTGCTGTGGTATAAGAGGAATAAATGACTTCAGGACATGCTGTTATAGGAAATTAATCAAATTCGGGGTGATAACGTAACTCTGTTTCACATCAGGCCACCTTGTTGTTGCTCATTTTCCTGTAAGCACACGCCCTGAAAATTAGTTCCTGTTATCTCTTTCGGTATAGTAGCTCTAAACAGTCGTTCCTTCACCAGCCGATCTTTTGACTCTGTTGAATTTAAGAAGACAACTTGTCATGCTCAAAATCTATCCTGAAGACTTTTCCAACTTTATATCTGACTGTTGCGAAACACTGACACTGGAGATTGACAATGACGATGACGCTGTTTTTAATCAGATTTTGTGGTGTGTCCACCATGCAAGAACCTGTAAGAATCTCTGTAAGAACCTGCGATTCATCTTGCAGCCGGAACTACTGTCAGAGTTGCTGTTGTAGAAAATTAATCAATAGTTTCTGACCAACCAGATTTGAGTATTTAGCAGTGCTTTTATTGCATTCTTTCTTTCTTTCTCTAGATCACCTATGGTGCAGTACATGGCACTGTTTCACATGTATCACAAGTCACAAGACCCACCCACATGATGGGACACACACACACACACACACACTCACTGTAAACAGGGACTACTGCAGGAGCTGCGCTCACAAAGCAGGAACTGTCTCTTTATACAAAGGCAAGACTACCTCCTCTTTTAGCTGTAAGGAGGAGTGTGTGATTTCATTTTGTGCGCTGTCTGTGTTGCTGGTGATGGCGTGTATGCGTGTGTGTGTCCACATGCGGACAAAGACCCTACTCATAACTGAAATGGACGGGCCGAGGCAGCACACACTGACTCCAGTGTGTCACAGGGGAGAAGCGGACTGATGATGCAGCTCATGTGAAATGTGCTACGCTAGCTTTACTGGATAGGAGAAGGGGGGTGGGGGCTGGGGGTTGGCAGTTGGGAGACGTGTGCGGCGTGCGATAGAGACATTTTAGCATGTAAGAACTTTATCTTAATGATAGATTGGTGGAGAGAGGCTTCTAGAAAGCAGGAGCCTGATTAGGTGTGGTGGTAATTGATTATCAGAAAGAAAGAAAAAAACACAAGACAAAAAAAAAAAAAGACAAAAAGATGATGAAACATAGGAATAAATAAAATACGAGTTCTGAGCTGCCAGGTGATGTCATCTGTCAGGACTTTTGGCAGAGCTGACTGGTGTGCGTGTGTGTGTGTGTCCGTGCCTCGGAATGCCTCCCTGACACCATAATCTCTCCAAATTACAGACTCCACGTGCCACCCGCACAGCAGTCGTTTAACCCTCACACTCTAATGAATGCTCCCCCTCACACACACACACACACACACACACACACACACACACACTCATCTGCATTCCAGAGCGAACTCCTCTCTTTGCTGAAGAGACAGAATGGACGTTCCTGAATTCCACAATCCTGACACGAGAACGTAGACAACAACATGAAAAAGGTGATTTATCTAGCTTCACATGTACACACTCACATGGTTCTGATAAAAAGGATAAAGTCAGCTTTGACTTCGAACACTTCAATAACGTCCTTGCCATCCTAACCGGGACTCCGGCTATGCAGAGACACACTTGGATGCGTATCGCTTGATATCTTCTCGCTGTCTGTCTGATCAGGACAAACGTCACCAATGACACAACTGACTCAGTCTCACTGCTCTCAATATACCTTGCACTCGTTGCTAGCTTTAAAATAACCAGGGATGTTTGGCCAACTTGAACATCACATGAGAACAACACATTGAAGCATGTCCAGTAACATTCAAGTTACCCAAACATTTCTCTTTATTACAAAGTGATCTCCTTCTTGCATGCTATCGCTGAGTGCAAGCTATATTGTGCGGGGCTCATGTCTCACACCACTCACACAAACATACACAAATACACACATACACAAATTTCAGCCAGACTGGTGCAGACGGCAGTAGGAACTCGGGGAGTTTAATCATTTCCTGAGGGCAGCTCCAATATAAACATGAGGAGTCGGGCCATCATAACCCACATCCAAGGACACAGAGAACGTGAAAGAGCTAATATGGACACTAAACAGTTTTTCAGGTTTTAAACACTCTGCAACAAACACTGATGTTGAACGCTGAAGTTGACAAATTATCAATCAAACCTTCTGCTGCAGAGCTACGAGCAGAGCATATGCGCAGTTCCCTGCAACAACAACCCCCCCTCCCACACACACACATACACACACACACACACACACTCACACACACACATACATATTTATACACACACAGAGCGTCCCCAGCACACAACAAGAACAAGTACTTACTCCGCTCCAGTTCGGACTCCACTGACTGCTGCAAAGGGAGCAAGTGAACGCTTCACACTCCTCTTACACTGCCTCTCTACTGCTCTCTCTCGCTCTCTCTCTCTCTCTCTCTCTCTGGACTCTACCGTGCTGAGATAGAGCGTGTGCCATAAAAGGCAGTCCAGCTAAACATGTCACACGTAATTTATCCACGGCAGGCGGCAGAGCTTCACCTTTCCGAGTGTGTGTTTGGAGAGAACGGAGTTGCTGTGAAACTTCTGCTCTGCAACCGGGTATCTGTATGTGTATGTGGGAGTGTGTGTGAGAGAGTGGGTGTGTGTGTGAGCTGTCTAGACCAAGCATGCCAATTACAACACAGTCCCAACAGTGTGTGACTCTTTTCCCTCCCTAGAGAGAATGCAGTGTGAATAGAGTGCTTTGAATAGAAATGGTTTTATACACACATACACACATAAACACACACACACAGATCACACATAGTCTGATATGACTCATTCATCCATGGCATTATACACACACATATATAAAGACACACACAGACACACTTAAACCGTATTTCTCTCATTCCTCAGACAGACAGACAGAGAAAGTCTTACCTCACATCACTGAGCAGCATGTGTGAGTGAACAGGATGAGTGTATGTGTGTGTGTTTGTGAGTGAGGGAGAGCGTGTGTTCAGACGCAGGCGAACGGGATGGGCAGAGTCGCCGGAGCTGAGAGGCTCATTGTTCTGACCAGCAGTGTATGTGTGTGTGTGTGTATGTGTGTGTGTGTGTCACACTCCAAGCGTTCTCCCCATCTAGAGACCTATACACTCCCATACACACACAACCTCTCTCTCTCTCTCTCTCTCTCTAGTGCGGTCGTTCCCTCGGTGAAACACACATGCACACACCACACACTCTCCTGCCTGTGGCTCTGCGTCTGAGTCCCTCCCGCCACTCACAGCCAAGGCTCCACCCCTCAACCATCCCACCAGGAAGAGACAGAGAGGGAGATAGAGAAAGACAGAGAGAGTGAGCGAGACAGAGAGAGAAAGAGAGAGAGATGAGGGAAAAGGCAGGGAGAGGTAAGAAAGCAATGGAGCATACAGACACAGATCTAGTGAATAAAAAAAGAAAAGAAAACCTTTCATCAAAGAGCTCCTTATTATATAAAAAAATGTTTGTTTTAAACTACTAATAGTCTAAGAGAAAAGGGTTTTGAGAAAGAAAAGGACAAATGCATTAAATATGTAATAAGTATAATAAAACGCTAAAACAGAAAATCTTGAGAGAGTCAAGACAGAGCAACATCTTTTTATTTGGTTTTGTTTTTGTTATGGAAATGTATTAATATGCAGGAAAAATACATTTTCATTTAGAATAAAGTCAATTATAATATTGTATGTTTAAATATAAAAAGTACAAATTATATATTGTCAAGCATAATTACTATTATGACCCTGAAGTTTATTATTTTCTTATAACAGCAAGTGAAAAAGTCTACAGTTTTAATTTATTGATTTAAAAAAAGTATTTTTTATCAATTTATAGTTACATTAAATGTTGCGGAACATGCGCAAAACAAATTTGTTCGTCTTTCCAATACCCCTCATTTTTCTCTCTCTCTCTCTCTCTCTCTCTCTCTCTGTAGTTCGTCATGTTACACAGAATCAGTAACATGCAGGTTATATCTTTACCTCTTTGACACTGGAGACTCCTTCCATCAGTGTTAAATAATGCTAAATGTTAATAATTCAACTAAAGATTGTAACTTGACCTTAAAGGAATTCCTACTCAGAAACTCGGGACGGTCTCCTCAACCCTGAGTTCAGCAAGTGGCGTCAAATCAACATGGCTGCTCGGAGCATCAACAGTAAACAAAGCAGCACTTCTTTATTTTTAAATGAGTTTTACTATATGTACTAGTAAATGTGTTAGTAGTGTAAATCAACATACAAACATATTTGCTTGTTAAATTCAAACCAGTGACTATACCATTTGCTGTTTTGAGGAAGAAAGTGTCCATCAGAGTTAGCTGGCTAGCTTGTGAGGCATCCATGTTTTTTTTTTTTCCCCACTTTGTTGCTCAAATATAGGGAGGAAGAAAATGACGTAATTTCAAGCTTTGATTCCTATTTCTCCCTAAAGTACAGAATTCCGGAGGGCCTAGTCTCTCTGTGCTTGTTGTTATCCCACAGAAATAATATCACACTTTCTAGACATTTCTTTCGACTACATTCATTTGTGGAAAAAAAAAAACAGAACAAAAAAGACCCCTCGCATTTTCTGCAAAGTCACGAATGCATCAAAGATCCATCCCTATTTGACAACGCACTACTTTTATCCATGGACATCAAACATTTTTTGTTGTTTTAAGAAACCAAAACTTTGGTTAAAAGTAAACTACTATGATTCACAAGTAAAGCCACTAAAATTGGACGATCTAGAAAAAGCCCTTTGAACAAATTCCTGTAGTTTCTCAGACCCTCTGATGGCACATTTGCTATTGCTAGAGCTAATAAAGAGCTCCAGCTGTTTATTTCTTCAAATTTCACCCTGGAGTATACATGGACTGTCACATGACCTGACTGGAGCAGACCATTTTAGGACAGTTAAATCAGAAAACTCTTCTTCTTCTACTTCTCCACATACCAAGCACTGCAACAAGTTTATTCCTTCCTCACAGCTACTGAGACTTACGAATCTCTGCAGTGAGAACGATGACTCCATCTAGAAAAGTACAACATGGCCATGTGATCGGATATGGAAAGTTACAAAGATTAAGATTAGTGTGGGTTTTCTAAAGATATAGTAGATTATGCCATGGCTCACATTACCATTCACCTCAAGGTTAGACGTATAGTGTGCATTCTGAGATGCTTTTCTGCTCACCACGGTTGTAAAGAGTGGTTATTTGAGTTACGGTAGCCTTTTTGTCAGCTTGAACCAGTCTGGCTACTCTCCCCTGACCTCTCTCATCAACAAGCCGGTTCCACCTGCAGAATGCTGTTTTTTTTTTTTTTTTGCATCATTCTGTGTAAACCAGCCAGTTTGGCACCAAAAACCATGCCACAATCAAAGTCATTGAGATCACATTTTTTCCTCATTCTGATGTTTGATGTGAACGTTAACTGAACCCTCTTGACCTGTGTCTGCATGATTTTATGCACTGCGCTGCTGCTACATGATTGGCTGATTGGAAAACTGCATGAATGAACAGGTAGACAGGTGTTCCTAATAAAGAGGTTGGTCAGAAACAGGCTCTATTTAAATGCTAAATTGATAAATCTAATTATTATCAAAACATAGTAAACGGTACAATTTTTTCTTTAACTAGTGTTCGTATTTTGTCAAGAAACCTCAGAATAAAGCTTTTCTCATTTCTTGTGGGAAGACACTTCATCTGCAATGAATATATCATTAATAACACTGCTGTTATATCTACTGTATATCATAACTCCATACAGTATGTCTTGCTGTCCCAAGTGTTTCACATTCTTGAGTTTTTGACACATTTATTTAAATCTCCTTGATTTTTAGCTTATAAAGCATAAAGATAATGCTGGATATTACAGGAAATCACTCACCACAGAGACAATATTAATCCATGAATCACAATAAACATTTATAAGATACATCAGAATTCGATTAATGTTATATTATAATATTTTTTCTGTGCCACATTTTTATTACCGTTATTGCCACACATGGCAATAAGTCACAGTTTAATAATTCTGTTTCACATAATTACATTATGAGCTTTTAGCTGTTTTATATTTCTTTTATTTGGCAGACGCTTTATCCAACTTTCAGGTGAATCACAGTCATTACTGGTGGCATAGCCAGGAATTAATTTCAGGGGGGATTATGAAATACACTAAATAAAATCACGGCATGGTCTATACAGTTATATTGATAAGTGAGATGTGCTCATGCATTTTGGAAGGATGACAGAGTGTAGTAGAAGTGGTGATGGCACAAATACTTTATCATTATTCAATCGTATAAAGTACGATCTGCCATCAAGCAAACTTGTCATATTAATAATGTTGCCTGAAAATGAATAAAATAACATGTTGAGGGAAAACGACATCTTATAAAACCTGATCTACTTTTCCTTTCCTCCTCCTGCAATAAACCTCCATTACATTACCAGCTAACAGCTCGATGACGCTATGCTCAAACAAAGTCAAAGAGAAATGGGAAAAAATGCATGATCCTGATTGGTTCATCCTGTTTCTCACCATAGCAGCTGGTAGCCAATAAAACGTAATTAAACATTCTAAGCTGTGTGTTTGTTTGATGTCTGAAGCAGTTAAATATGGAATCGCAAATATGACTCCTGTGACCTTTTACAAACATCATTATAGCGCATCCGTTTGACATTGAATACATTTTTGTGCATGAATTGCGCTAGAATATTCATAACAAGTATATATAATAAGCTTCGTTGTATGTGTGTTATGATAACCATCCACAAATGAGCACCTGGAACTGAAAAATATTTCAACCTGAAAGCCACCTCCCCTAGCTGCCCCCACTGTTACTACAGAGCGTTAATCACCGGCCTTCATTACATTTTGGCTCTGTTGTCATGCGGTCTGAGCTCTCTGATTAATCTGCTAATTGGTTCAAATAAGGCTCTTTCTTGGCTTATTATGTAATTAACAAATTTTTTTCCAGAAAATAACCACAAAAATGAATGATGCTGTTGACTTTTTATCTTAATTATCCATAATAATGGCACATGGTCACAATTATTCACAATACTCATTTTATATACACTGAGCTGCCCTTTTTATTATACATACACCTAATATATAGACATATAGACATACAGACATATATAACTGTCTATATATATAATTTACATATACGATTTTTGAGTTTATTAGACACTAAATAGTTGTGCATATTCCAAACACACACCCACACACTGTCAGATTCATACTTCATACTTATACAGAAATGACTTGAGGTAAGGTTCTGTCCATATACGGTACATTTTTTATATTTTATACCACAGCATGGTTGATTTCTCCAATCACAAGGTGTTTTTTTTTTTTTTTTTTTTTTTTAAACAACAGCTCTGATGCTTGTTTAGTTCCAGCTGTAACCTAAAAGAGCACCACTATGGGATTTGTCATGATCGTCCTAAATGGTCTTCCAACCAGTAGAGTTAGGCTCGCCTGATTTCTTTAATTACACAGTCAGTTTAATCTTTCATTTGTAAACCAAAACGCTGCTTCTAGCTATTTATCTGTGGATCTTACAAACTCTTATAATGACATTGGATGAACACTTGAAAAGAACTATTAATAATTGTTCATTCATAAGACATTTTTGAAATGGCTGATGTTCTAGTAAGAACGTTAATGAGCATGTATTCCAACGAGGCCAAGCACTAATTTATGGCACATTTTATTGTTTATATATATTGTGCAAGAACCCCTTTTTAATTGCATCTAAAATTCCATCTGCAGGCAACGACTTTTGCTGGCTAAGCAAAAAAGTCATCCTCATCAACACACACACATATGCACACACACCTTGCAGCCCTATTAGACCAAGAATCCTTTTTTGGTCAAAGGCAGTGTTGTGCCAGGCCCAGAAAGCAAGTCCAAGTTACACTCCAGAGCACGAGGCTCTCGGCGTGGACTGTAAATATTTATGAAGGCCCAAGCTAAACATTCGCACTCATTCCGACACAGAGATCCATCATGGCAACTGTCACAGTGTTCCTTCTCTCGCTCTCTCTCTCTCTCTCTCTCTCTCTCTCTCTCAGTCTGTTTCTCTTTCACTCTTCCATTCCTATACCAGCACACTCCCAAAGCATTTTATTAATCGTGCAAAGGATAACCCCTGTCATAGCTGAAACTCTATGTTTAAAGGTGCATTGTGGTATGCAATGGATGTAACCGAATAAAAATAGATACAAATAGAAGGCATACTATTTGCTATCTTTCCTTTTTCTTACTTTTTTTTTGAAACCTTGCCAGAAAGGTTTACAGGGCATCCGGTTAAACATCAGGGCTGGAGTTCCTGTAGAATTCCTGTAAGACGCAAGATAAAAATCACACAAGTGTGATTTTTTTTAGCTCATGAGCGAGCAGTCAGAAATTAACTGGTCAGGGTCGTGGTGCTTTAAATTAAGCTAGTTATATTCACTATTCACTGAAGAAAAAATGTATTTAATTCATTTTTTATGTCAAGTGGCGGCACGAATTTCATTTGTCTACATACAGATGTATATTTGTAGTAACATTTACTCAAAGTTTTTTTTAGTTAGTTTTTTCAAGAGTTTCATGAAGAGTTCATGAGTAATTCCAACTACTCATGTTCCATCTACTTGAATAAATTATGTAGATAAAGTCCCAGATAAACTGTCATGAGTAAATCTTACTTAATCTAGATGCATTACACTGAAAAATAATAAGTAAAATTTACTTTAAATAAATGGCAACTATTTGCATTTGCATTTATTTTTAACTACATGATTTTTTAAGTTTAATCTACTTGATTTATAAATGTTTATATGTTGCACAAATTGAACAAGTCAATCAAACGCTTGCCTACGTTACCCAACACGCATACAACACATACAACTGACTAAAAAACACAAAGAGCGTTAACTAAGAAAATTTTACAGAAATACTTAATAATGCAAAACATTTCATAACACAATAGCTCTAGGCCTTAAAACCAACACAAAACAAGAAATATTAAAAACAACCCTTCCATAAGACTCAAAATTTAATTATTTTCAAAGTTCCCCAGTCATATGCAAATGGTGTTCATATGCCAAGTTGGAGAAAATGGCCGCTCTCATGGCAAACTACATTGGGCATGCGCAGTCGGAACCTCAAGCAACGCAGTTTAATCATTGAAAATTGCTTATTATTATTATTTGTTAAACTAAAAACATATTTAAATTGAATAGGCAAGTGATTGCCATTGAATTTTATGATGTACAATTTACTAAATGTCATTTGTTTTTTTTTAAAAAAGTGTTTTTGGAAATAGAACCAACTACATATATTAGGATATTTTGCAGTTATTGGCTGGCTGCTAATCTCCAAGAGCGACTACAGAGCATCACACCAATGTGTTCCAGACACATACAACATACCAGGGAAAATTGTAGCTATAGATAAAAAAAAAAAATAATTCAGCTTTCACTGCACCTTTGGCCTCAGATGGCGCGGGAGTAAAAGGAAATTCTGCCTGGCACTTTTAGGACTTCCCCAGTGAAACATATTGAAACTATTGGCAAAGGTTTTTTGAACAAATATTGGAACAGCATGATTGGTTGGTTCAGATGATTAGGCACAGATTTGGGGAAATCCTTGTCATATTTCTCACGTATAACAATATCGTGGTTTTTCAGTATAACAACAAGGTAAGGGTTGGCACAGGATTAGCCTCTGTAAATTGTCTTCTCAGTAGATCAGGCTAAGTAACTAAGTGTGCAAGTGTTAAATTATTTGCGTAAGGAATGTGCTAAAATATTTTGAATTGATTTTTTTGAATTGATTTTTTTTTTACAAATAGGATTAACCAAGGATTACCCTGCATTCACACCCTGCATACACACTGGTACAAATTTTTTCACCTTACATTGCTCAAATCTCTATACATACTCTTACGTGCTAGTCTCGAGTTTACCATGGTTACCATGGTTTCACTGCTAGCGCTTAGCCAGTACAATGGCCATCTTTTTTTGTGTGTGGATAAATGTGTCATGCATTTAAAGACAGTATCTACACATAATAAGATAGTGTTCATCCATGTATAACTGAAGCAAATTATTGTAATTAAAATATTCATTAATTAAGTTTTACATAACAATGTAACATGTAAGGAATAAAGCACTTCATGATCCAATGGTTATTTGCCTATAGCAGCATGTCACAAAGCGTTTTCTAATTTTCTTATACCACTGGGAATTTGCCAATGATAACTATTTTTATGTGTTAATGAACAACATGCCATGTTTGTCCTGATGAATGTTGTGGAACATCAGCAAAATAACTTGTTCCTGTGATATAACGGCTGTTAATACACTAACCAGACTTACCTTGGATTCTTTAAGACATTTTAGACGTTTTACATTTATATTTCTCAATGCAGTATTTATTTTTTTTTTTTTAAAAAAAGCATTTTACGTCCCAGTATATTTGGATCAATAAATCGCAATAAGCAATTTCTCCTACATCTTGACGAGAAATAAATATCCAATACCAGAAAAGGATAAGGTTTCATAGCAGGAGGATAATGTCCCACACGCCTCATCTCCCATTAGTAGTCACCACATTGCTTTGCTTCTTATTTACATAAGGTGAAAGTTTATCACGTGGCCTGGCCCCGCCTACTTTATTTTGTCATTGAAAATTCTGCCTCCTGTCATTGTAAATCATCAACACGCATAAAAAACAAATAGCTTTGTCACATTGCATTGCTGTCAGGGTTAGAATTTAGTGGTTTATCAGTGTAGAAAGTACCAAGTTTCTCCAATTCTTGCTTTAGGGGTGTGTAATTTAGAATTCAATTCAATTCAATTCATTTTTATTTGTATAGCGCTTTTTTACAAAGGTCATTGTCTCAAAGTAGCTTTACACAAACAAAAGTAAGTGAAATGAGAGTGTGTGACGTCTCTGATGAGCAAGCAGGGCGACGGTGGCAAGGAAAAACTCCCTGAGATGGTGATAGGAAGAAACCTTGTGAGGAACCAGACTCAACAGAGAACCCATCCTCATATGGGTTTACACTGTAGTGCGCGTGTGTGTGTGTAAGAAGAGGTAACTTACCAGCATGACTTGTCTAAATATTGAAAAATTTCTTATCATTGTACACCGTCATATTAGTACACCACCACAATCAGTTCTGTTGATACACAAGTACACACACACACGCTTGCACACATGCAGTTCGCACGTGACCGCTACTTGTGATCATTTCTTCTCTTATTTACAGTGGGCAGCTCTGAATCCCCATTGACTCAAGCAAGACATCACATCTGTCTCTCAAACGCCCACACACATATACACTCACACAGGTAAACAAATAGAGGCTGTGAGAGAACAATCTCTTCTTAGTCCTACCATAACAATATGACATCTCCACTGATTTGCTCGCGAATCTCTTTTCACCTCAGATTCAGTCATGTCCAAAACCAAAAAGGAGATTTCCGAACTGTACACGTCTACCACTACTGGGCTATATTACAGGGTACTGCACTGTAAAATGCAATAAATAGATAAATCTAATAAAATAAAAATTAGTGAAGGGTGAATTTAGGACGTGATTTGCACCTGTGTAACTACAACTTTATAACCATAGCACATAGACAAAGCTGCGACAAATAATATAGCAAATAATATCAGACATAAAACGCACAGAACTAAGAAACATTTGTTTGTCGCCTAACAAGCTACAGAAAAGTCATTGCCAACATGACATTAGGCTCGAGTATGCTAGCTTTACAAAATCAACATCATTAGCTAAAGGCAGCTAAAACTGAAGAATCCAAACTGAAGAAATCCAAAGTTATGCCTCCAAATAATGCATATTGTTAAAATAAAAAATTGTTGTGGTCAGCAGGGCCAGAGAATAGTTTGCTTATGTGTTAGCTAGCTAAACTTTTAGCTACACCAATGGTTACAAGTTTATTTTCAATACCTAGCTAGTACCCATGCAATATATAACCATGCAACTCTTTTATATAATTATTTTCCATATACACTAAGGTGCCAGGTGTAGATAAGGTGTAGTTGTAGCTTTAGGTGTAGCTAATTATACTTTATACTTTATACTTTATCCTGTCCAGTGATTTCAATTTTTTATGCTTTACAATTTTACAAGAAAAAAACATCCACAGGAAGTCTTAAGTGTCATTTCCATATAGTAAGTATCTAGTGCTGCTAAGAGGTCACATGCTCATTTAATTATTTACTTGCCTTGTCTACCCGACTAAATCCGGAAGGATAGAGACAGCATCTACTCTCGCACTCTCAGTGTGAGGAACCTGCAGGTATACACTTTTCTCTGCAGGGAACCCACACATAGAATTGTAAATTGCTAGAGTGGCCTTTCCAAGCTTTTTGTCTATCCAGCTGACGGAGAGGTTCCATCTCACACCTTCAGCAACGTGCCAAGGGATTTGGCATGCCACAGTTAGCTTGTTATATGCAGAATTAGTCATCTGCCTGTTACAATATCAGCAGATGACAATATAACTATCCACTTTCTCAACACTGGCTTTTTGTCATGGCTATTGTAGTGGGGTTTCCATAAATCTGGTTCTGTGCAAAACTTTCAATGGAACTTGAATGGAAATGTAAAAATCGGAAAATAATGACTGACACAGATTTTTATTCTTGGAGAAGTGGAAAAATTGGCGTATGGATAAAGAGAAATTGTGATGGAGTGATGGAAAAGATGACATAATGAGCATAGGTTTCAGTTTCTCATTGACACAGTGTGTTTACCTGGTGCTTTTTTGATTACATCATCTTGTTGGTCATTTATAACCCTTCATGAATAGTAGCTGATGGTATGATAAATGATATAAATTCTATAATTGTTCTACTCTGAAAATAGGTGCACTTTCATTAATAATGAATTCATTAATTAACTTAAAAAAAAAAGTTCTAATCAATTTTGGGAGCCCCTACGTATTCATCACTGGACTACTTGGATCACATGGCCATGATTGGCAGAAATGTTGGTAACACATCTTAACACTCTAGTTTTCAAAATGTACTTCTAACATGTAATAAAGCATACATAATACTTTAGTATGTGTGGCATAAGGTTTAGAAATTATTCTAGTTTCATGCCGAACACTTCAAAACATGAATATGTTTCATGTCAGGTTACATAACTCACAAGTACCTGTGAATTAGCTGTAACTATAGAAATGAACAAGCGTAAATTTGTGGTTTTCCTTGCAGCTACCATTCTCAGAGCTGCCGTGAAAGAGAGCACCTTCTGACCAATTAGATTCGAGCATTCAACAGTGCTGTGGTATAATGCATTATAATGTTCACCCTTTTCCACAATGTTAGTGTCTATGTAAATTTACCAAGAACTGCCTATTTTCACGGAAGGAGGCCTTTAACTGACATTGAAAGACCAGCCACAGACCTTTAGCCCGTCAGCAAAACCACAAGGATATTTAAACAAAACTCTGGAATAACTTTTAAAGACATGACCCCATGAAACATTTTTAGTCTAGTGACAATATCTTGTGTCATGGTTTGTTTTCACCATCGGAAAATGCAACAGTCAATCAGATTGCAACCTTTAACCCTTTCATGCATAAATTGTTGAAAATTTTTGACTTTTTCTAAATACTGTATCATTTATATTAAACATGTAAATGTGTCCATAGTAATAGCAAGAGTAAATAATTATAAAATATTTTACCTGAAATATTGTAGAATATTATATATATAAACAAAATGTTAACGTTCAGGTCTACAATATTAATGTTCATGACCATAATTATAGAAAATATCTTTTTTTGAACAAAATATAGCAAATTGTACAAATTTACACAGTGTGCCTGATACATGAACTTACTTCAGAGGTAAAGAAAATCTATCTAAAAAACGTTTTAAAAAGCTAAGGTGTTCATTGGAGTCTGACACAAATTTTGGAGTCTGACACAAATTTTGTGTAGAATATTTATAAATATATAACAGAAAAATACTGCACTGAGAATGAAGAATAGTCTAGAGAACAAGATGAATCAGGATAGTGATTTATGTTCATTTATATTGACACTATGCATGGAAGGGGCGGGGCATCAGAGGCTGAGACTAAACCGGTACACCATCACACTCCTACATTTCATACATTAGGAGACACATTTTGTTATTAAACTTAAATCAGAGTAGTGGTCTAAACATTTATATCACATGACTGAGTTTGAATCGTAACACAATGGTGCGAAAGGGAAGACTTCCTTTACAAAATTATAAAATTTTAGAAATTTATATTCCACTGCTGATGGATTAACGGGTATAAGCTGACCTAGGAGCACATGGTTAAGTGGACCTGCTATCACTCTCCAGCCTCTGACCCATTTCACGATGTAATCAACAGACTGACTGGTATTCAATCACTTTTTAATATCCTCTCCCTCTGACTCACTTCTCCCTCACCTTCTCTTCTTCCTCCATTCATCTGTCCCATTCTCAAAAAGGTCATTTTTTAACAATTCACATTCGAGACCGTTTATGCATGGTGGTCAATGTGTAGTGACAGTAAAGGTCAGTATTTGGCTCAGTCACCAGATCTTCACCACATCACAGACTAATTTGCATATTCACTGAATCATCATGATCGTCTGCACAGCAAAATTTGATACATGAAGAAGGAAGATTACATGCTGTTAAAGGAAAATAATACACTTTGGGGTGGTAACAGTAAGTACATTTTTTACCAGGGTGTATCTCATCATCCCATCATTGATTATTTTCTTATAACAGCAAGTCCCCAAGTATTTTATTCCTAACATGTCTTATTTCTAAGTAGAAGTAGAAGTCTTTGGTCATGGCACCATAAACTATTAACATTAGTACAATATTCTAGATTTTCGATGAAAAAAATCAAGAAGTGGTAGAGAGTAATCAGGAAATCGAAGCAAACAAAAGTACATCGGTGGACAAACAATAGTGATCAGTGATTGGTCATTGGAAACAGTGGTGATCAGTGACCAGTCATTGGAAGCAATAATCATCACTGATTAGTCATGGGAAACAATGGTGATCAGTGATTGGTTCTTGGAAACAATGGTGGTCACTGATTAGTCATGGAAAACAATGGTAATCAGTGATTGATCAAGGGAAACTGATGATCAGTGATTGGTAATTGGAAACAAAGGAGATCAGTGATTTGATTGTTGGTAAACAATGGTGATCAGTGATTGGTCATTGGGAACAATGGTGATCAGTGACTGGTCATTGGGAACAATGGTGATCTGTGATTGGATTGTTGGGAAACAATGATGATAAGTGATTGGACATTGGAAACAGTGGTGATCAGTGATTCGATTGTTGGGAATCAAAAGTCATCAGTGATTGGTCGTTGGAAACATTGGTGATCAGTGATTGGTCATTGGGAACAATGGTGATCAGTGATTGGATTGTTGGGAAACAATGATGATAAGTGACTGGATGTTGGGGACAGTGGTGATCAGTGATTGGTGGAAACAATGGTGATCAGAGATTGGTTATTGGGAACAATTGAGATCAGTGATTGGATGTTGGGAAACAATGGCGATTAATAATTGGTCACTGGAAACAACGGTGAACAGTGATTGGTCATTGGGAACAATAGTGATCAATGATTGGATTGCTGCAAAACAGTGGTGATCAGTGATTGGTCATGGGGAACATGGGTTGCACAAGTCAAAGTCAGTCAGCTTTTACACACTGATGGTGAGTCAACCAAATCTGCTCTTTAAACATATATATCCAGCAGCTGTTATGTAAGCTGGAGAGCCCTATTGAGCGCAGGACAGTTGCTAACGTCAGCTGAAAAAGTCACTAGCTTTGGCACTAGAGTCATTTTTTAAATAAAATCACTAAAGAAGTCCAAAAAGTCACTACATCTATCAACACAGTCACCAAGTTGGCAACACTGATTTGGCTGCATCGCAACTGAGAATATTTCTGTTTATACCATGTATACCAGTATAGCATAAGATTTTATTATTGTAGTATACCATGATTCTGATATATTGTCACACTCTCAGTGCAAAGGCTACATGCTTAGAAGCCTGGAAGAAACCCACTCACCCCTGTATATCATGGAGTCTATGCTCTGAGTAATGAGCAACTATCAAGACCCTGCAAATAACTGCAGCCTGGCTGTGAATTCTCACTGCAGAGGGTGAAGCCAGGCCAGGGTGCTGCGCAGTGGATCACGGGATGCATGAGATCAGCTGCTGAATCGCTGAAGTGTTACTGCAAGCAGACAAAGAACGGCTGCCCTCACGTCCTTGGTGTCCCTGTCTGCCTCAATTATCATATAACAAACACTCAGAGATTAGAGTGTGTGCAAAATCCTTGGCTGTCACTTCATAGCCTCTTATTACCTAGTTTCACTTTTCATTCACACTCGTTTGAGCATGTGCATGTGTGCATGCATGACAGAGATAGCAACTTTGCTCAGAGCTGTTTGTGACAACCAAAAATCAAATAGTCTTTATACCACAGTGATGTTGAATTCTCAAATCTGATTGGTCCGAAGGTGTTGATAAATTTTCTATAACAGCAGCTCTAACAGGCAAATCATAGGTTTATATGACGAACAGACTAAACCAGTAAACGCACTGGTTTAAAAATGGGTCATTCAATAAAGAAAATGTATAACTGCTGATATGGTGATTTATGGAAATGTTTATTTAACATTCATGGAAGGAGTCTCCAGTGTAAGGTTGTCAGGGTATTTTATCATGTTCATATCCACACGCAGAATCACCCATAAAATAACATCTGCAAACTTGCAAGACTTGAACCAAGACTTGAATCCCAGAGCCAGCTTGAATCAAAAGATGTATGTTTAAAGTCTGACAAAACATGCAGTGCAGAGTATTAAACATGTTTGAATGATACAAAATGTGCGTTTGAATGTAAAAATAAATAAATAAATAAATAAATAAATAAAGGTGGTAATATCAAACATATCATCCTCATTTGTTCAACTTTGGAAGAATTTCAAAAGATCAGCTTGGATTGAACATTGCTAAAACTTCAGATAGACTGACACACTACATAAACTGATAAAAAAAAAAAGGCCATAATGGGCGTGGTCTAATATTTCAATGACAATGTCTAATGGATATCTCTCAGTCTGGGACTCTAAACAAAATGCAGCAATCAGTGAAGTTGGGACTGTTATTTGAACGAAATATAGAGTTAACTTGGTAGCTAGGTTAGCTTTCGCCTGCTAGGTTGCTCAAACTAAACTGTTCAAGCAGGAATGAGTATCTGGGATAAAGGTACACTATGAGTCCTGTGATTGGTGAAGGTGATGATTACACATGCATTCTCCCTAGCCCCACCCACTTTACATTAAAATGGAAGAAATACTGACTAGTAGACATTGGAAAATCAGCAGATATTCAGACTTCGTACTGGATACCCAGTCCACAAGACCAATACTAACCTCATTAGAAGGCAATGATGCATTTAGGTTCCCTGGGGCCTTAAGGTTAGTATATTATGAGCACTGTTGATGTTCTTAGCAAATCTTATCTCTTTGCTCCTATAAAACAGAACGAAATTGTTTTTTTTTCTGATTAGAAATCTGTGTACAATCCCTGTGGTCCTCCCACAACTCCCAACTGTTTTCCTCGACTCGCCTCTGAATCCAATTCAACAGATGGCATACTTATAACTAATTCCCCTCTGAGCAAATAGCAGAATCGGTCACGTGGCACTCAGAAGATGCTGGTTAGTCGTGGAAGGCATGGGTTTAAAACAGAAGGAAGCTTTAAACATGCTTGGATACGATGATTTAAAGTCTGTTTGCTCAAGATGACAGCGCACATTAGACAAAACCCAAACCATTTTATGAGCAGCATCTGTGAAGTGACTGCGCATGAACAGCATCTGTGAAGTGACTGCACATGCAAATGTGAACTAACAAGCTTCTCCAGCAACGGAGAAATATGAACAACAAATGATGCCCCGAGACAAATAAATGATAAAAAGCATGTTGCTAACTTTTAGTTTGCAGTTTGCAAGATGTTAACGAAAATTAACTGACGTTAAAAGCAAAACTAATGGTACCCTGCAGTTATATTGTGTCAATTGGAAAAGTGAAAACAGAAAATAAAAATATTTACCAAATCTCAGAGAGAGAAAAAAATCTTTAGGGACAAACACTCAAGTCAAGCAGTAAAAGGTGTGTGTTGCTCACCTGATTTCCTCCGAGTCTTACTTCTTTCTTTCCTCTGTGCCACTCTCTCGTTCTCTCTTTCTCTGAGTTTCCCGTCAGACGGTAACGAAGCGCCAAACAGCCTAGGGACAGGGGAAAACCACTCAACGTGCGTAAGCAGCGTAGCATGCAGTGTATTGTGGGAAGGCTGGGGCCAATTCCTCCTCTTTCTCTCGCTGTTTCTCTCTCTCCTTCTTTCTCTCTCCCTCCCTCACTTGCTATCTCTCCAGAATTAGCCTCTACACCATTGCCACCAATGCTGCTCAGGTTTCTATAGCAACAGCCTCTCTCTCTCTCTCTACACCTCCATCATTTGCTTGCAGTCTTTCCAAAGGAAGCAAGACCAGACCTGTTGCCACATTTTTTCCCTACTTCTCACTCTCAGGAAGGGTTTTAGGTACTGTTCGAGAAAAAAAAGAGGAAAGGAAGGAAATGTATGTGTGAGTAGAAGTCTATAAAGTATGAAATGGTGTGTGTTTGCAGAGATGATAGAAGGAAAGGGCGTCCTGGATGGGAAGGGCAAATATTCAGGCCACCATGTCAGCACTCTGCTGCTTACTTTAACAGTCTTAACCCCACACTAATCAGTGCCCTAGCATCTGTTTCTGCCTACTAGTGGGCCCCTGTGCTGTCTGCATGCATGCGTACACACACACACACACACACACACACACACACACACACAAACACAAAACTTTGCATTTAAACACAGCACGTCTTTGCATTTATGAAGGTTATGCAGCACCCGAGCAGTTATCTAAACCATTTTACGTTATATACTAGCCAAATATGGAGCATAATTTGAATACAATTAGTCACAGTGACACACACACTCATGTACACACACACACTTTTTCAGCACTTAGCAGAGACCTTGGGTTGAGTTCCAGGAATCAGGCTCTGGTTGCTCTTACCAGCATTCAGCTGCTTCCTTCCCCCTTCTCAATCCAGTCTGCTGGAGAATGATAATACAACACACACACACACACACACACACACACACACACAAACACACACACACAGTCTTGTATTACTGTCATTGTAGTAATTGACCTGTGTGCAACTGTTGATAAATGCCATGCCATGCCATGCCTACATGTAACCATAACCATAACGACAAAAAAAAAGGACAAATACTGAGTTAAAATGAAAGAGGGTGGGGCTACATTTAAATATTTGTTTTTAGCTCTGTGAAAAAATGTAAAATATTATTACATTACATAGGAATTCCCCTAAAATCCAGTTTACAAGGAAAATAAAGCTGAAATGAATCTTATCTTGGCATGTATCAAAAATCCTGCTATGAAAAAAAACAACCCAAAAGCCACATGAACCAGTTGGGTAGTTATTTGGCCAGCCAGCCTACTGATGTAATAGACCAATTAAATGTGACATGGAAACAAATATTAAGTACTAGTACAATTCCCAGGATTAAAAACTCATAAACTGCAGAAATTAACATTTTATGTGATCTTAATTAACATCTTGTGACTTTGTTAACTAAAATAGTATGGTTCTAACTAAAAATAGTTCTAATAGTTTTTTTTATCATTTGTTAACTGGGTGAATTCAATCCTCTTTAAATTTAACCTTAACCTTATTGAGCCCTAATCTTAACTTTCTTAACCCTAACTTTAAATTCAGTAACCCAAACTTTAACCTTAATCATCCTAAACTTAATCATACCTTTATCCTCAATAACCTTAACCTTAGTCCTCACCTTAATGTCAGTAACCCAAATCTTGACCCCTGTGAGTCTTAGTAACTCTAACCTTAACCTCAGTAACTCTAAACTTAACTTCAGTAACTCTAACTTTAACCTCAGTAACCCTAACCTTAACCTCAGTAACTCTAACCTTAACTTCAGTAACTCTAACCATAACCTCAGTAGCCCTAACCTTAACCTCAGTAACTCTAATCTCAGTAACTCTAACCTTAACCTCAGTAACTCTAACCATAACCTCAGTAACCCTAACCTTAACCTCAGTAACTCTAATCTCAGTAACTCTAACCTTAACCTCAGTAACTCTAACCATAACCTCAGTAACTCTAACCTTAACTTCACTAATCCTAACCTTAACCTCAGTAACCCTAACCTTAACTTCAGTAACCTTAACCTCAGTAACCCTAACCTTAACCCCAGTAACTCTAACCATAACCTCAGTAATTCTAACCCCAACCAAAGTAAATCCTAACCTTAATCTCAGTAACCAAAACATGAACCTCAGTAATCCTAACCTTAACCTCAGTGACCATTACCTTAATCCAAGTAACTCTAATGCCAACCTCAGTAACCGTAACCTTAATCTCAGTAATGTTAACCTCAGTAAGCTTAATGTTAATCTCAGTAACCATAACCTTAATCTCAGTAACCCTAACCTTAACCTCAGTAACCCTAACCTTAACCACAGTAACCTAAAATTAATCTCATTAAGAATGATCCGTTATACCTGTTGGCTTGAAGGACTGTCCACCCAGAAGTCCTCTGTGGGAAAAAAAAGGTGGGAGGGAAGACAAATATTAAAACAAAGCTTCAGGGTAGTGATGCAACATGGTGTAGGAACGCTATTTAATTTACATTATTGCCATTAAACCAAACACAGTGATTACAGATTAACTAGCTAGATGCTAGTTGCAAAGAGAGTACACAGACGAAACTAGACAGTGCTATCTATCCTAACCCTAATTACAAAGAAATTACAAACCCGGACCCTTACCTCATTAACCCTAACCTTAATCTCAGGACCTAATGGGACATAAAAAAATTTAAATAAGCTATTTTTACAGCTAAAAGCATCATGGGAACCAAACACAGATTCATGAATACACATGAACATTTGCACATACAAGAATGTGTGTCTCTTTATGAATGCATGAATAATTCCTGCTAGGTGTTTATTTAGTCAGAGATAAATATTGAAGGCTGGCTGTGAGGTGACCTCAAGGTGTGCTTAAAATATGGCACAAGAGGATAACATGAAGCCAAGTGATAAATTATGTAGCTCCAAGCACACATGACCTCACACTCATTGAGGGTGAGAGGGAAGCCCTCTCTCACCATAGCAACTGCTTCCACTCATTCTTAATCACTGTAATTAACACAAGACTTTTCTATTCCTACATGTTTAGATGATTACAAAGTTCATGAGTTGTTTGTGTTGTTTGACTACATACATATGGTGTGCAGTTTCATATACGTGTGTAGTATGTGTGTGAGTGTGTCCGTTAGTATGTTATCCTATGTTAGGAGCTAGTTTGTGCATATGAGTACAGTGTATGTGTGCTTGCACATGGGCAGTATTTATGATCCATATATTTAAATATATAGTTTGGTTGAGTTATTTTAAGAAACTCAAAAATTATGATATGTACATTTACAGCTCAGCATTCTACACTTTAAACTTTTAAACTGAGGCAAAGTGGATTTTTAAACACTGGCCAAACACAGATCTGTTTATTCATATAACCAGTAAGTAAAGTAGACTAAAACCAATTTTACTTAATATGTAAGGTGTACATACAAAAGTATTCAATACTTATATACTGTAGTTTCCACGTTTTGGAGTTCCTTCTCCACCCCTTCAGTAGTAGTATTCAAACAAAATAAAGAAATAAATAAACTAATGCATGTTTAGAAGACAAAAAAAGGAAGAAAGAAACAAGAAGAAGGAGAAGTAGAAAATCACGGAGAATTCGGGATCTGACAGTTCCTCAACCACAGCTACATCACTCAAGTTCATAACTGGTATCAGCTAGAGATGATCCTTCTCATGCAGATATTATTTTATGTTGGTAACTATGTGCAATATTTTCTAATGAATGTACAGTACTAAGCTAAATTTCCCAAAATAGTAGCCTAATATAAAACACCGCAACTCTGACCAGGCAGTTACTAAGGATGCTGTAAATGCATTTTACATTTTGAGCATGGTCTTTCTTTATACTGCAAGCTTCATATCTATCATATCATATCATATCAAGTTATTTGTAGCTGTATTTGTATCTGTTTAGAACACATTATCTGGCCATTTGTAATAATTGTCATGTTTGG
This sequence comes from Pangasius djambal, assembly GCA_022985145.1. Taxonomy (NCBI): domain Eukaryota; kingdom Metazoa; phylum Chordata; class Actinopteri; order Siluriformes; family Pangasiidae; genus Pangasius; species Pangasius djambal. The sequence continues at coordinate 3,829,756 of CM040995.1, forward strand.
TTACATCCCTAATGCATAGACAGACCTTTAGTCTGACTTCTTTTGTCATTGTATACCTAAAAAGTGGATAAATTTTTTTAAAAATGACAAAACCACAATGTCCCCTAATGATAAACTTTATATGCTTCATTCATTTTTGCCCAGATAAAACTTTATAATACTTCCCTGTTGAAAAAACAACAACAATAGAAACCCTCATAGAATGTGTAATGATTTTAAAGGTTATAATGGGAATTGTATTTTTTAATGGAAACTATAATGGTCCCTGTGGGTCTCTACTGGTAATCTGTTGCCTTCTATTAGTGGCATGTTATATCTAGTGGATACCATTAAGGAACTTCATCCTTAATACGTCCTACTACGTAATGGAAAACATTTGGTAATGGTTTTAATGGTTAACAGCTGATGGTTTGTAATGGTATTTGTTGTGGAAATCATTAGAATTTCTGTGAGGGTTTCTATTGTTTTTTTCAGCAGGGTGATGTCACGATTTGCATTCAAGGCCCTTAGAAAAAAACAGTATGTAATTTGTATTAAAATGCTGTATTTCCATACTTTTGCAAATATAGACACTCCATGTAAACTCAATCACAAATAAGTCTGGTGGATTTTAGTGCACCCGATTACACCTGAGCTGCTTCACAGCTAGAAATTCTCCACAGCACCAAAGAATTATCAAAAAACCAAAAATCAGGATAAAAAGGAGACGTAGCAAAGTGATGACTATGCAGCATGTTGCAGAAATCATTTGTGATGTTCCTGAACATTTAATATGTGTTTGAAGTTTTTTATATGATCAGTAAAGTCCTACTAAAATCATACTCTTTGCTAGTTATTGAGCTAGATGCTAGCTAGCAAGCAAGGCTGGTCTAATGTTGTTGCTATATTAAGCTTTGCTAACACGGGAGAAAAATAACAGCATGTGGTGCAGGAATATTTTAGAAACCAAGGACACACTAGTATTGATTGACTCTTCATGATTTATCTTGACTACTGATGTGGTTTCCCAAGGATACTTAGCAGTAACGTTAGCTATTATTGGAATGCTAATACAGGAATGCTAACATTTTTACCTGAAGTGATGTTACTGAACCCAGGTCCCTCTTACAGAGTGTATTTTTGTATTTTCAAAATGCAAAGTAATGTGTGTGTGTGAGAGAGAGTGTGTTTTATTGATCAAAATACATTTGGATGGATTTTTGCCTCTCCCAGTGTGTGCGTATGTGGGTGTGTGTGTAAACTGTATTGTATGTGTGTGGTTGTGTATTATATATCACTGCTTAAGGGTCAGTGAAGCAAGTTTGTGTGTTTCTGTGTGTGTGCGTGTGTGTGTGTGTGTGTGTGTGAGTGTGTGAGTGTGCGTGTGTGTGCGCAGCAGCACCTGTGACCCCTTCAGCCTCCTGCAGCTCCTGTCAATCATGTGGTCCAGCGGGGACGCTCATTGATTCTACTGTCCACTCTGTCCTCTCCTTCCTCCCACTCTGTCTCTCCTCCCCCTCACTTTCTTTTGCTCTTCCTCCTTGTCTGCTGTTCCTCCCTCCTACGTCTCTCCTTCACACAGACCTTGCACCGCATTGTCACAAGGCCATAAATACAATAACCTCAGACGGGAATTTAGCGAGGAAACAAAGATGCTTTCAAAAGTCTTTGAGATGGTCTGGACAAAAACTTCGATTTATATATGAGTCTTTTTTTTTTTTTTTTGCTCCTGAAGAATATGATTAAGTTTGAAGAAAATTAAATCAGAATGAGATGTACTGAGAGCACAAGAGCTGCACTCTCATCTCTATCAGAAAAGGGTGTAATAAGAAACCTGTCGTTTTGCAGAAGGATTTTTAATCAAGTATCTACTGAAACTGAAAACCTACTACCTCTTCCAATGGGTTTAGAACGAACAAACCTAATAACACTGCACATTCATCATTATAAGCACTAGGATGACAATGATTCTTTTTTTTCTTTTTTTTTTCTAGGCATGCATAAACACACATGAATCTATGTCCTATTTCTGTTAGTTATTCAGACAAAATAATTCTATCACATATCATTCAGAGATTCATGATTTTGCAGTCTTGTGTCTTGTATTCCGTGACAGGTATCTGGTCGTATTTTTTGATGATCAAGGCAAATCAAAGCAGACTGATAATATCAACAGCAAGAACTACAGCATCTTCCTGCAATACAAGTACCCCTTTAAAATTTACGAGAGCACGAGGATGGCCTACTTGATCACAGAGAGCAATATCAATGAGCATCATTTTTAAAAATGAGCGCACGGTGCCCATTATTTGCATTTACGGCATTTGGACACATTTGGACACATTGCATTTACGGTATTTGCACACATACCACGGTGAAACAGTGAAGCGAGTGTGCCGAGAAACTGAGAGCAGTTCTGCTCGGCGAGCACTGAGCACTGAGACATGCGGCTCAAATTCCTTTCCCCTCGATCACTACTTTACTTGCGAATCAAGGTGACAAGTACTAAAAAAACACATGTAATTGTACTCATACAGAAAAAAAAGGTATTGATGCATCCCTACATCCTCAGTTACCTATTTCAGTAAAAACAAGCAAGTAAAAACACCTTTTCATGCTAGCATTTAGAATTTTTTTTTTTAATTTGTTTGTGTTTTTACTATTATTACTATATCATCTATTAGTATTATTCTTTATTTATTGCACCCTGTCTGCATTTTTAGAAACAACTGTATTCTTATGTATATGTAGCACTTTGGGTTGAGGAATAATGGGGGTGAGACTGGTGGAGTCCAAAAATATATCTACATAGGGAAAGACCCCCAATAATCTAGTTAGTTAGCTTTTCTAGATGGCCTAATAATATAAAAGTCTAATGAATGTGTCACAGCATAAATAAATAAAAATCCCCCAGTACTTACACAGATAGTTTGCTTTGCTCAGATGGAATTAAAATTGAAACAACAGACTTTGTACATGGATGCCACATTTACAAAAAGATTGAATGAATCAGCTCTCCTCAAAGCCTTTATTATATTTGTCTTCGCTTGCTTTTGTGATTATCTTTGTGAAACGTATTTGAGCTTTTTAAAAAAAATGCAATCAATATACATAATCTTGGTAGTATATATTTCTTCTGTATGACTTTAAAGACCAATTCAGATTGCAAGAGATCATGTATTTTGCAATGCAATTTTCTGTTCTTCTGCTGCCCACATTCCATTAAACATATTGAGACTTGCCATCATACTTAAGGGCATTCAATGCAACAAAGAGTAACAAAATTTAATGTGGAGGCCAAATAAAATGTACCTCCCACCATCAATCCAAGCTCTGAAACCATGTGTATCCATGGGAACGGGCGATGAAAATAAGATTGATTGAAGGAATTCCTGTTGACAGATAATGATTAGATTGCTCGCTCCAGGGAGAGCTAACAGAAAACATCAGGTGGTTAAAGACCCAGGTGTATCTGAGCATACCCATGTCTGTATATATTTCCCCATGTGTGTCATTATTTTTCATTTTTGTGTGTTTATAAAACTGTGACAAAGTTCCGTTGCTCAAAGAGGCTGAAGACGTGCTTAATTTATCACAGAACCTATGTTCATTTATTATGATACATTCGTGCGACGATGTATAATATAATAATAATAATAATAATAATAATAATATTTTCTGCACAGCTTGATATGCTGTATATATCATAACAAAATGTGAAAAATGGCAACTAATCCTGCATTAGGAGCTGTTATTTTTGGAATATTCCACAAGTCACTTGTTTGACAAAAAGTTGCTTCATAAAATTTCCTGAAGATAATGGGAAGAAGAAAAGTAATTTTGTGCTTTTTCAATTCCGTGTCAAAAAACCTCAACCCCGTTAACAAGTGTTAACAATATTAACACATTTTCTTAGAGTCAGTATTGGAAAATTTGATTTTTACAAATTACAAGGCATTTCAATCAGGGAACCTCTAGCTAACCTTGCTAACTGTCAGTGCTATGCAATTCCACATTGTGTCTTTACTGTATGTGACTGTGCATTTTGGCATTAATTTAAACTGAAGAATGAACCTGATTTTGTGCTCCTAAGTGACAGTATTGCACAGAGCAGCAGTACTGCCTCTGTGAATGCTAGCTAGTCAAATATCCACAGAGATGTGACAAGGCTGAATTTACTGCTGTGCATAACATCTTCTTAATTTGTTGCAGATGGTGTGAAAGATGATTAATTCCATAGGGACACTACAACTAATCCAGACCTTACTGTTCAAACTATAAAGGAAATTGCTTAGACCATTGTCAGAATGCTTGTGTACTGGGAGCCACGCAGGGTTTGCACTCCACCTGCTTTAAACTGCATTGGGTTTTTTTTCCCAAGACTCGAGATAATTATAACTTGCACAGCAATTTTGACAATTAGTTCAGTTAGATTTAGGAAGTGCTATTTGCTAATAGAGTGGAGATATTTCTAAACTTTGTTCACAAATCAATGTTAGCAAAATCTTTGTTGTAAATTGCAAAAAAAACTTTAACACATCAAGTGCATCAACACATCAAGTGAAGTGACTTGTGGCCAAGTATGGTCACCCATACTCGGAATTTGTGCTCAGCATTTAACCCATCCAAGTGCCCACACACAGTAGTGAACACACACACACCCGTGAACACACACCCGGAGCAGTGGGCAGCCTTTTTAGCTGTGACGCCTGGGGAGCAGTTGGGGGATCGGTGCCTTGCTCAAGGGTCTCACCTCAGTCGTGGTATTGAGGGTGGCAGAGAACGCTGGTCATTCACTCCCCCCACCTACAATCCCTGCCGGACCCGAGACTCGAACCCACGACCTTCTGGTTCACCTTTGGGTTACAAGTCCGACTCTCAAACCAAGATATTACTAATGGCGGTTTACCCTAAATTAATTCTGAGTAAAAGCTCCTTTTTCAGTTTTCCCCCACACTGCTTCTGAGTCTCTCTCTCCACAGACCGACATTGACATTTGCCATCTTCGTTTGAGTTAAAAAGCCCATTTTGCAGCAATGCACTTTACATCACAAGGTCTTAATAACACATCACCCTCATCATCTAAAGAGATAGAGAGTGTGTCTGTGTGAGATTGACACCATGTACGTGTGTGTGTGTGAGCAAACAATCAGGGTTGTTTTGCAGCCTGAGTGAGCATGACTTTATCTAGAGGCAGCAGAGTTAAGATTTATGATGCTTGTAAGGTCCATTTTGTTGTAGGTGTGGCCAATATTGAGGTCTCTGCTGTGCCATGCGGGTTTTTACACCAGGTAGCCGGGCTGACGGGCTCTTTATCATATTAATGAGGTCGTTATGGTCCAGGCCACCAGCAGACAGTGTCTGCCCTGAGTACCGGGCAGGGTAATTCAATAAACAGAGAGAGAGAGAGAGAGAGAGAAACACATGATGACATGGAGACTCAGAAACCTTTGTGCCTAAGATATATTCATCAAATCATCGAACAGAGAGAGCCATCTTGACATTCATGCAGCTCAATCAAGCCTTGAGTGTGAATAATAAATAGAAAGATTAATATTACAAGCAGAAGAAAATTTCTTATACATTTTTTATAATAATAATAATAATAATAATAATAATAATAATAATATAGTGTTTGTTAATTGATTGATTGACACTCACTGGCTACTTTAAGAAACACCTGTACACATGCTCACTGATGGCCAATCATGTGGGAGGAGGGCAAGGCATAACATCATGCACTTTGAGTATTTCAGAAACTGCCGATCTCACACAGAACAGTCTCTAAAGTTTATACACAGTGCTGAGAAAAACAAAAAGCATCCAGTTGCAAAAGGTGAATGGCCAAACTGATTCGAGCTGACAAATAGGATACAGTAAAACAAATAACCACTCTTTACAACCGTGGTGAGCAGAAAAGCAACTCAGAATGTGCAACATGTCGAAACATAAGGCAGATAGGCTACAAAAGCAAAAGACCACACTGGGTTCCATTCCTGTCAGCCAAGAACAGGAATCTGAGGCTACATAATTAAATATCCAAATACAAGTATATATTGTGTAATTGTGATTCAGAAGACATTTCACTTCCCTTCATACTTTACTCAAATCTACATTTTGAGAAGAACCCAGCAGTGTATACATCTTTAACAAAGATGTAACATTTCCTTAATAAACCTAAAAAAGGGACAAATATTATGATATGCCATCGATCCTGAACAGAAAATAAAAAAAAAAACAGTACATATGAATTTTTTATGCTAATATGGCAAAGACAAAAATAAGCTGTAATAGACTTGTTCATAGCACTAGAGACGAGTGTCTCCTAAATATTTTGCAAGTCAAACTGCAGCAGACAAAATAAAGGTGGTGTGAGGCTCCAGACTAGCAAATTTTTAATGCGTGAATAAACTGCATAAACATAAAAATGAACACACTCACCCACCACACACTCTTGTATTACTATTTTCATGGGAAATACTGTTGACTTCTGGACTGCTGTTGCTATGCCTACATGAGAAAGTCTATTGGCTGTTTTAAGCTGTGGTCCAAATTAGGCATTTTCATTTTACATCAACCCCCATTTAAAATCTAAAACACAATAAGAGGTGGCTGCATGTCTTTAAAAAGCACATCCAGCACTTTCTTTTTAAAAATCAGAGATTGAAAGCTTTGAAAAGTGGAATTTTTTAAAAAAAAAGTAAACTTTATCAGATATGTGCTGAGTGAAGTGACGCAAATGTTTAGCAAAAAAAAAAAAGTTGGATAATGAGCTAGTAGTATGTTACTCAGTATTGCCACCATTCTTTTAAAATATATGTTAACATGAAAACAGTGCCCCATACAATTTAAGCACAATCTTTTAATTATTTAATAGTACAAGTCTTGTTGCGTGAATGCACAGAGCCATCTGCTGCTCTAATCACCCTACTCCATCATATGTCCTGCCAAGTTTTCCATAATTACACATAGCCTATCAAAACATGTCAAATAAGAAAGAAATAATGACCCACTCATTTACATTCATTCATTTTCCTTCCACTTTTCCTGGTAGGGGTCACGGTGGCAAGAGGCTGAGAAGGTAAGCCCAGGTTTTTATATCCCCAGCCACAGGTTACAGCTCCTCCTGGGGGATCCCCAGATGTTACCAAGCCAATTGAGATTTATAATCTCTCCAGCAGGTCTTGGGTCTGCCCCTGGGTCTCTGTCCAATAGCACATATCTGATACCGCTCTGCCATGTGCTAACCAGGGGGCAATAATCCTAGACACCGTACAGATGAACCAAATTTCCTTTGCTGGTACTCACAGCCTTATTCTTTCAGACCTCTTATACAAACTTGAACATGACTTGGATGAAAATCTGCACATCCATAGTCCATGGATCTTTCCCAAAAAAGAATTGACTTGCTGGGGCTCCTGAGTGGCAGAACAGAAAAAAATTCACCCTATTGTCAGGATATTATGAGTTTGAATCCCGACAATACCAAGCCACCTGTGGCCAGGAACCAAGGGAACCAAGGGAACAAAATTGGCCATGGTCTCAAGCCTGGTCAGCTCAAAGTAGAGCTTGTGTCTGACTGGACAGAGACCCTGAAGCAGACCCAGGATCAACTGGAGAGATTATTTTTCCCAGCTGACTTGGAAACATCTGGGGATCACCAAGGAGAAGCTGAAATCTGTGGCTCGGGTAAGAAAAATCTGGACTGGCCTTCTCAACTTGTTGCTACCATGAGCCCCACCAGAAACAGTGCAAGAAAATGAATGAATGAAAACATTTAGTATCTACTATGAATTATTTAGTAACTACAGTGAAATGAATAGAAAAAGCATAGATAGAGAATGCATGTCTGGAACCAACGACAGGTTTCAGGAGATTTGGCTGAGAAAAACAAACCTAATAAAAATAGGAGCATGTCATTCTACCTTTTAGTTGAAGAACATTTTGTAATTTTTCCAACCTATCTTACATAACACCCATTTCTTTGGATTTTATAATATTAAAGTAATAACAATAGATATGCCAATTAATTCCAACCTTCACCCAACCTTAACCTGTTGTAAATTTTCATTTTTGAGTCATCGCATGCAAAAGCTTATGAACTTTTAATTATGAGACTGTGTTGAATTTTCCAACGTATTCTTAATTTGGTTACAGTCAAATTTGGAATTTGCTTTGCCCATTTCGGCATCACTAAAGTTTTGCATTTTTCAGGCTAGAAGGAAACACACCTCTGTCTCAAATTTAACTGCTGTGCTCTAGTGGCGCACCACATATCCTATTTAGGCAACCAAATTTTTATGTCATGCCATTTTGGAAGGCTAGACTGTGGTTACTGCTGCAGCACTACATTACCATCTCTCACTCCTTCCTATCTCTGATGAACTTCAAATTCCTTAGTAGTTTTAAGACTTTGGAAATGATCTTAAGTTTTGAATTCAGTAGCCTAATGTTTCATGTAACAGCTTTGCTAATTTATTGAGATGTGTGGCTATAAACCAGCACAATTCTTAAGAGCTGTGAACAGCTGTGTATTTTCAAGGATCAGATCTCAGGGTTATAATATACATATATCTGTGCAACACTGGATCTAAAAATGTAGAGATCACATATGATGTATGATCTTAATTAGGAAAGGGAAGATCTAATTCATCCATATGCCCTTAATCATTCTGTATATGCATGTAGACAATGGATGTACCCGATAACGTATCATTTAGTGACATGGATGTCTTCTGTGCAAAAATACCGTATAATCAGTGTTGTAGAAATGTCTTTTGTTGCACGTGAGCACGCTGAATGCAGTGCTGAAAGTCCCTGCTGCAGTAATGCGGAGGCTGAGGTACGAATACTGCATTGTCTGCTCTAAAGCAGTGCTACCTAGAGAGAGCCAGTGAACTACTGATCCATGTTCTCTCACTATGTGTGTGTCTCACACACTATATATACACTTTCAATGTTGATGTTGCTCATCAGGTAAGCGAATATGGTCATGTATAATTCAGAAGAGTTTTTTTTTGTGGTCAAGTGTGGAAAAAAAACATAAAAGTGCATCTATAAAAAAGAATATTCTATCAGTTATTTATTTCATTCAGTTCTGATATCTTATTTAACATGAAAACTGACTGACAACTATGAGAAGACGCCAAGTGAGATTAATGGCATATAAAGGGAATAGAGGAAAAAGCAACAATATTTCTTCAATATTTGCGTATATGTGGTAGAGAGAGAGAGAAAATGTGTGCTTGTACAAGAATTTTAATGCCATCCAAGCAGTCACGCATCCAGATGAAAACAATCAGAAATATTCATGAACAACCATGTTTGACAAGTGCTTAAATTTTAAACAGAAAGATCAACGACTACACCATGCGTCTGCTTCTCTTTTCCTCCCTGTACAAGCAAAACACCCACCATCAAATTTAATAACACAAAACCAAAAAGTTTCCACTGTGAACTGTGAATCAGCATCCATTTTATTCCTTTTTTGTTTTTTTTTTTATTACTTTGAATATAAAAGTGGCTTGAATTTACAATTAACATGAAACACCGTGAGGTCATGGCACATGGCACGAATTGTCTCAGGAAGAAGTGGAGGCTTGGTTAAGTACAGTAAGTAGCAGAGACCAATTTGAACATGATGAGATACAGATGTCCTGTGAGGAGAGAAAACATCAGTAAATCATCATAACTTGTAATTCGTTTCTGGAAAACTGGACAGCACTGTTTCATTGCTGGCCCGTGTACATTTTGGTCATTCTGTTTTCGTGTCGGTAAAAGAAATTAAAAAAAAAAACATGAATGGGTCCTTGAGTATTCTTTCAAAATCCTGGCAGGAGAAATGAAAAACAAGTCATTTTCATTCTCATACAAAATTTTGAGACTGTATTTTGAAATGATTATAGACATAATGAGAAAAAAATGGATATTATGTCACATGATTAGGAAGCAAATGGATTTTCCTCATGGACTATTATACGATTTTACACTGAATTGACTCATTTGGGGACAACTTACTCAAGGGCCCCCCCACCCAGAATGAACAGAATTAATATTTTAGTAAATATTATGAACAGTTTAATAAACAATTGTAGACTGTAACAATCAGTCCTTACTGTAGCACTAAAGTACTTAAAGTACTATATATATATATATATATATATATATATATATATATATATATATATATATATATATATATATATATATATATATATATATATATA
>CM040995.1:3841439-3860546 GCA_022985145.1 Pangasius djambal
ATATATATATATATATATATATATATATATATATATATATATATATATATATATATCAGACCTCAAGTGACAAGTGAGTTTCATTTATTAATTTTGTCTTTCTTTTCTTTTCTTTTTTTTTTGGAAGAGGAAAAGCTTTTAGCATTGATGATATTTGGCGAAACGTTTACAGACATCAGGCCATGTGACCTCTTTCTGTTGCCATGGAGATGTCCATTAAAATACAAAACAGGCTCTTTCATCAGCACTCAGGTAAATGTTCCTTTTCAGATTCTAATGGGACCTCATTATGAATCATGCCCATGGCTGACATGTAAAGTCAGCTAAATGTCTAAAAAGCCTGTTGAGCTGGTGGATTCCCTTCGTGGAGCCAGTGGCGCACACCATTGGTCTTGCGGCGCGATTCGGGCTTGCATAAATAACACAACTGATAGTTGGCTGCTGATGGATTACCAGAGGTGTCACAACATATCAATTACATGCTCAAGTTGGTTTTTGTGTATAATATTTAATGTGCAAAAATGTCTGCAATCATATGTGAGTCTGTTTCTGTTCTTTTGCGCCAGGCTCAATCTGTTCTTTGAGCAAAAATAAGAAAAAATGCTAAAAACAGACTTCTGCCAAACCATTCTACCTCCAAGACAAACGGATGGTAGATTTATAAGGTGCTTCCACGAATTCCAAAGATTCCTCAGCTAAGTGTGTGTTTTCTCTTCTTTTTCTTCTTTTCCCTTTTTGGTTTGCTTGCACAGTGGACACAATAGCAGACCAAAACCAGAGCTCCTTGGTAGACTATCAGGACTACTCACTGAGTAAAGCAAAAATAAATCTGCAGTGTACAGAGAAATATGTGGACAGTGTGAGTTTCTCCAAGACTGCTAGAGTAATCTTTAGTCAACATGGGCCACATTCAGTATGGATGGAACCAAAATTTATACAGTTTAGTTGCATAAATGACAATTAGCTAATATAAAAGTCTAGTGATATAGTCTCTGACTATAATTTCTTTCTGATCAAACGTGATCCTTAATATACAAATACTTTTTGAGGTGTGTGTTAGCACTGGGATCCTGTAGGATGCAACAAAAATAGTATTAGAAGTAAACGATTTTACTTCCATGCAGGTGTGAGTGAGCAGTCAGATAAGAACTTTTTTTGGAAAACCAAAGTTACCGTTTAACATTTATGGAAAAAATACCATTAGACATGGGGAAACAGAACCAAATATATTTTTTAGAAAATATAGTGGGCAGGTACAAACTGTCAGAGCCAGAATTCTGACACTACTGGCATTTTTTTTTAATCTTTGCCCCCCCCCCCCCCCCCCTCCCCCAATTGTTTTCCAGTATTTCCAGGGAATAGTGGTAGGGATCATATTTAATCAAAAAACAAAACAAAAGACAACAGTCCAAACCCCAACAACAAAAAACCTTCTGTTTTTGGCCATGCCCATTTCTGGTTTAAATAGGAATACAGATAGTGATAGCAGTCACTGAAAAAAAAAAAAAACTTTCAGCCATTTTAAATGTAAACTTTGGGAAACATTTTTGGTCTAAGTATTAAAATCGTTACTGCAGCAGTGCTGAAAATGTTCGTGTTGAACAATGTAACAGGCAAGTGTTATTACATCATAAATTACACAAGCCTATCAGGTTTCTGTATGCAAATTAGGTCATGAAATCAGTTTTCCAGGGAAATGGGAATGTTTATAGTTTTTCTTTTTCTTATTTTATTAAGTGTCAGCTGACATAAAGACGGGTTTATCAGAATGGTTTCCACTGAACCTAGTGAGTTTCTTATTTCTGCTTATAAGATTTTTATGAATACTTACGACAGTATAATGGCACCATGATAACAGAGTTGTGCACATTTCCTTTAATCCTAAATTAGAGTCCGTGTGGGTTTAAGGTCCGATTTGAAACGTCACCATTACTATATGAGCCTTCCAATTTTTTGGGTGAGGATAAAGGCTTAAGCAGGTTTATGTACCATTAGATTTTGTGGAATCAACAAGATTTTCTGGATATTGAAAGAAGATTAGGAGAACATTAGGGAAGGGGAAAAAAAACATGCATAGATAATACATTACTTATTCATGGGCTAGCTAATAGTCTAGCTAATAAATATGACCTTTAGCTTGAGGTTGAGGTATATTGCTAGAATTAGAATTAGATCATTACATAACCATTTGAAAACCAACTTCTTGGCCAGAGTCATTTTATGGCTATGGAATACACTCATTCCCTTGGCCACGGAGACTGCATGACATAATTACGTCAAGAAGTCTCTTTAGAGCCAATCGCCTGCTTCGTAGCATTTCTGACATTTCTGATCATTTCTAATGTTCTAGCATTTGGGCCATTGCTTTTCAGCTTTCATTAGATTTGGTCCTGCACCATGGTGACTAACTGAACCCTTCTCTGAATCTAGCTTAAGGCTTTGATATTTATCATCAATTATTCATCTTAGTTCAGCATTAATTATTCAGCTGTGTTCCTAGCTGTTTATTGACGTGCCTGTGGCACTGATCGACGCATGAGGCAGGTCTTGGCGTGCAGCGTTCGAGTCGGTTTAAGTCCTTCACCATCTGTCTCGCACATTTTTCCGCTCAACCTCACACACACATGCCTTTATGAGCGCAATAAATAAGGAGGCTAAGAGATCCTGACCACCTGAAATGGATATAGCACTTCTTTCCACCTCACAGCTTCAGTAAGAGGTTTCAGAAAGACTGAAACAGGTGTCCAAACATTACTCACGCAATAGTGTGTGCACCTTCTTCTCCTGGCTGGATTTCAACCCATCATTGTAACATTGTACAGAGTTTTATACTGGGGATGGTGAGTGTATTTTCTGTTTCTGGGTCATACTGAGAGATGATATGAGGCTCACACTAGTGACCTGACCTCCAGAGTTTACAACCTCTTTAGTGCAGGAGCTAAAAATAAAGGGACAGATAATGAGGACACCACCTAAACATGTGGGAAATTAATTTATGGCCATTAGTGAGTGCATGTATGTGTGTGTGTGTGTGTTTGTGAGAATATGTATGTTTTCAGTATGACACTGAAGAAGACAAACAGAAAGACAAATTCAAATGCTTGTTCATTTCCTTACTAAATGAATAGCTTTTTTCATAAATCAGTATGTAAAACAATAAAACACTTTTGGACATGATTCCTTTTCATTTATCTAAGTTATCGGAATAAATATACTAACATAAGTCTACCTTAATTAAAATCGTCTTAATATCCAGTGATACATTTGATAAAGGATGCATGTTATCTAGCTAACCACATTCATTCCTTCATTATCAGGAACACACATTCACACATTCATTCACACATAGGGGTCATTTAGAGTAGCCAGTTAATCTACTAGTATGTTTTAGGGCAGAAGGAGGAAATATACAATATATTATACAGTAAACCAAATAAGTAGATACGTTTACACCAACATGGTCACTTGACTGCAAATTCGTAAGATAATAGCAAGGGTCAGGTTGGGGTTGGCGCTGTCATAGCTTGTAAATAAATTAACTAATTAACATTTGTTTGTTAGAATTCCTTCAGATTTTGTTTAAGATCTGATTGACTTAAACACACACAAACTAAAGATTCTTGGAAAGCTACAATATACAGCATAGCAATTTATTTTTGATTGACCGTTACTAGAAAAATACAGTACATTACGTCCACCGTGGTTGCTTAGTCAGTAAGAGTAGCTATTATACTTACTTAGAAAATCTGCTTGGTCCATGTAAATTACCCAAAGTAGTCCAAATATTAATACTGATGTAGTGGTTCACACCTAGATGAATGTTGTATATTGTACATACTACTGGATTAATACTAATCTTTACTCTCAAATGTTTCCATATAGGAAAATTGTGATGGGAAACCTGCCAATTATCACTACTCTGAATTTCAAGCAGCTAGCCAAAACTGCTAATGATTTATTGTCTAAACTAGCCACGACTAGTATGAGTGCTACCATCTGCTTGCAATCTGTTCTATAGCTTAACTAGCTATTTTCAGTGGCCTGAGTAAGAATTTTTGGAATTAAATCAGCTAACCTGGCTACCCAAGATCACAAAACACCCTGCTTAATAGTTATCTTAGTAAAGGTTCCTTCTACCATGTACAGTATATCATGCTAGGCTAACATCAATATATCCCGATCAAAAATGGCCACAGTACAGCGGATGCGTTTGGAATTTCATATAGCTCCGTGATAAGCTACATATGTTTCTACATCATGTATTTATAATAATAATTTGAGTTTCAAGTGTCTACAAAGTGTCTGGCCCTGAAGAAGTGCACAGGAAGGGATTTCGGATGCAGCCGGAGTTTCTGCATCGGAAAAAAGGGAAGACAGTTGGAAGTCTTCCAGCTTAGCATTGATCAAATGAAGTTTGGGTAGCTAGAAACCTGTAACATAAATAGACAGAAACCTGTTGCTGTCTCACACACACACACACACACACACACACACACACACACACACATACACACACACACTTCAGCATGGCCCTTAAACATCTAATTCCAGGCCACACTAATTCAATTATGCCAATGTCCCCAATCCTGTTATCACCTAGCGAGCCAGAGCGCTGGCTAAGCCCACACACTGACACACACTTCACTGAGGGCAACACAGTGTTCATCCCTAAGCTTAACACTCTTAACTCATCTCACTGAGACTTTACACTCCAGACGAGCAAGGTTACTCAGTAAGGTTATTATCATTTTATGTTCATAAAATGAAATCATTCATAAATTGACACAGTAGAGACATCTGTAATTCACATTACAGGTTTAGATTAACACACTTGTATAGTAACAGCTTAAAAAAATTAAAATACAACTTGTTATTTAACAAATAAAAACTTTAAAAATAATTGTTGATATTGTGAAGTTTTTTTCTTCTTCTTTTTTGGAATGTTTATGGAAGGAGTCTCCAGTGTCAGTGCTTTGTAACGTTCTGTAAATTTTCCTCCACTGGAAAGTCTTCAGGAGAGAGAACTTTACGATTTCCGGTTTTCTAGTAACATGTCAAGTTGTTTTATTATTATTATTATTATTATTATTATTATTATTATTATTATTATTATTAGTATTATTATTATTATTATTATTATTATTATGTATATACTGTGGTATACGTGGAATTAAACATTTCAAGATGTGCAGTTATAGGAAAATAATCATCTTTGGCAGCCTGCACTTCACAATGCCCCACAGTTGATTATTTTCCTATAACAGCATGCCCCAAATATTTTTGCACTTTCTTTACTTGCTTCTTAGTTAACATTTCTTATGGTTTATTAATGCTGAAGTTAATTGTTTATTAAAGGTATTAAATGCAGTAAATAGGGTTAATTAGTTAGTTAAAGGGATGTGTAACTTAAAGCTTAATGCCAGCTCAGCATCCTAACATGACTATTATGAACATGTACATAATTGCAGTTTATTTCAGTTGTATCAAGGTCCAAAAACAGGTATCAGGTTTCCCTGAATATTCAAAATATTACAACCTGGTACTTAGCCCCAAATAAATAAGATTAATGGAGACCAAGCTCATTACCTGAGACATTTTCTGCCCTCTAATGGAAGGGTATTGGCTTTAGTTTGGCTCACGCCCATAAGGTTAACAGCCTGAAAGCAAGGACACACTCCAGGAATAGTCACATTCACAGGGCAAGTAAACATTTGCAAGGCTAAAGTGCCATCCTGTAGCTTCATTTATCAGTGACTCTTCGGATATGCGTATTTTATATGACGTATATATTGTATGAACTTCAGTTTGTGGATTTTGGCCAGTTTTGTTCTAAACAAGGGGAGGGGGGCTGAGATAGGAATGAGTGAGGTTAATCACCCAGAGCTTATCCTTACTGGAATAATCTCAGCTGTTTAAATATACAAGGCTGTGTTAATGCGACATAAACACAGGGTCGCTGTCTGACACTGTCTCTCACACCATCAGCTCTATCTGTCAAGCTTATTTAGCATGCAGAGAGGGGAAAAACAGCCATGTGTGTACTATTTTAATTTCCACACACAGGTAATAAAGAATAAATCCATTTATATGACATGTAGAAGAAGTTGTCTTGTTTTGTTTGTGAGCTGAATGTGCGTTTCAGTGTAGCCGAGAACAGACGCGGGAAAGGTCATGTTTCTTGAGATCCGATCGGTCTCTGGCATGCAAACCATCTCCAAACACAGCCTTCTAAGGACAGAGAAAAAAAAGGAGGAAAAAAAGGAGCACAGCCCACTTCTGAACAAATCCACTGGCTGACATCATGCAACCACGAGTGTGTGTTTTAGCCCCGCTAATGTCAGAGTGAGTCACGTTTAAACGCAGGCCTGAGGAAAGACAGTGAATGTGCAACCTTTTAACAACAATTAGAGTCTGAGTCGACCGGGCTGTGGTAACGGACCACTGTGCAGTTCCATTTGGGCTGAGAATGAATTCCCATTAGGAGAAGGATGAGTGAATGATTGTGTGCAATTTTTTTTGTTTGTTTTGGTTCAATGTGTGGACTTGATTATGGCCTACATTATCATTCCATCTCACATCAGAGACCCGCCAAGCCACTAATGCATCAAACTGAAGAATATCATTTTGGGGGATACACGTACAGCACAGATTTCAGTATTCATGTATGAGTATTTATCAGTGCTGCTTTCTATCGATTGACCAAAATGATGACTAAGAGCTCAATGGGCACTGATTCATTTTGTATATGGTAAGGTCCAAACATCTGTATCCACTACTATTTTACTGGATCATTTATCAAAAACAAATCCAAAAACTGCATTTAGATTATATTTATTATTCTTTAAAATGGAGACAAACTGCAGAAAATCTTTCACTGAATTGAAATCCATATACATATCCCGTTCAGAGAGGATTTGCTTGAGTAGTTACATATGTGTTTAACCTCATAATGAGACGAATGGAAATAGGAAAGAAATGTTATCTAAAATGGGAAAAAAGTGCAGCCAAACACCAAAATAAAGTAACGACTGATGCCTAAATATTGAATAGATAAAATTGTATAATAGTCTGTATAATAATCTGACTGTGTAAACCTTTTATGGATTCTGTGGATCTGCATTTGTGTCCATATGTATGTTGGGTGCAAAAAAACCCAACCTGAGTTCATGTTACACATTTTAAAATAATGTTTTAAAAAACTGAAAGATTTTAATATATAATAATAATTGTAAAGGCGGTGGGGTGTATAAGGGGCATCCAACATTTCTTTCAAAGTTGAATTATTCAGGGCACAAATGCTTCTTGTTTGTTCAATAAGGACCTTTGGCATAATATAAGAATTTAAAATGAAAATAATGAGATTGAAAAAAAAAATAGTTAACATTTGAAATGTATATTATTTGCTCTTTTCCCCATAATTATGGATGACTAAAAGATTTGACTTCTCATATCTAGTCAAAGACAACGATAAAGGATTTATTTAAGGATATGAAATATTTTTTTAATTATATCGTTTAATGTATAATATTGACCAAACATTATGTTTGATTATAAGAAAGGCAAAGAGTTTGAGTGGAAATTTTTGAATCGTTGTGTGTATTGTTTATTATATACACTAATTTTTATCCATTCTCTTGAAGTGTTCCAGTAGATTTGGTTCAGAAGTTTGGAGTATTACTTTCAAATTTGAAATGTTGTTACTGATTAATTACTACATTTCTCCAATTTTTATGTCACATCACAACTATTTCACAGCGTTTTATAAAGAATGGCAGAAATTCTGGCTCTAATATTGAAGAGTAATTTAATACAGTGTAAAATAAAAAAGATAAAAGAGAGAATTATATTAGTTTTTGATATATGAGCTAGACGTTTCACTTCAAACTTCAAACTGCTTGAATGCTCACGGTAGAGATTCATCAAAAACTTCATCCTCAAGAGACAGCGGTCGCAATGTTTTGTTGTGATGTCACACCCAGCACGGCATTTCCCTGGTTTGGTAAACCAACACCGTGCCAAGAATGACTTGGTCAGAGAGCATTCCAGGCAAACAAAAGTCCTTAAAAGACTTGTTGGCTACTTTCTCTGCAACAGTGCCCCTTTTCCTGTCTGAACACAAACACACACTGGAATGTACTAGGGAGAAGGTAGGCTGAGGCGAGTTAAAGGGAAAGCTGAGGAGAAAAATAATGGTTTTTTTGCATATTTATCTAGCACAGTGAGAGACAGGTACAGATATATGATCATATTTGAAAGAGGATCATCACAGATTGCCGCAATTCTCTAGTTTTTCCGCCTCTGGATCGCGTGCAGTAAGGATTTAAATCCAAAATTGCACGCATCAGTATTCAAATTGAACCCGAAATTATGCAAGAGTTATGCACGCAAGGTTGGATAAAACAGACGCATGTCACAGTTAGACATAATTCCGACCTTGGATTTAAGCCCATTTTTCTTTCACTATATCAGCTCAAGCAATGAGCAGCATTACGTTCAGCACCACTGTCCAATTGTTTGAAGTAACCACAACATGTCATGCTGAAATTAATGTTTTGAGCTGTAAATACACTCAAAACTATGGTATGCCGATTGAGGCCAATAGTAAATACGTAAACAAGACACTATTAAGTCATTAATAGTATCATCTCTTTAAAGACTACATTTCTTTTTTTCGAACAGAGGACATCAGAGGACCCAGCATCATAATCTGAGACATTCATTCTTGAGGAACGATTTTAAAACAATTTTTAATGATTAAAAATAAAGTAACATGAGCTCTATGAGTAGCAGATGAGTCCTCAGTCAGAGTATACTTCAAACCAGGGGCACATTTGCTTTACAAGACAGCACATCAAATGAATAATACAAGCCTACAAAAGCCTACATCCTGCATAAACATTATGTTTTTGTGACCTCAATGTAGTCTCCTGGCTTTCATTAAGTTGTGTCTTTCACAATTAACACAATATAACATATATAATAAAATGCCAAAGATTAGGATGTGCTGGATCAAGTGCTATTATATAAGCTAAATAAGCTGAATAATGAAATTAAGACAGATCTGCAGTGATTAATCTGATAATTACAGCTAGGAATATTCATAAAGTACTCATAGACTCCTACTAGATTCACATATCATTGTATTTTTTGTTTGATTTTTAAATTGTATCTTGCTTTTGTGTTACACTGTATTACATTTGAAAGTAAAGAGCAATAAACATGAATTTCTTTTTCATGCTCCAAGGTTGCCAGATTATTTTTGACTATAAAAAACTGGAAAAAACTCAAGGATCCCTGATTTTTATCCCTGAGTTTTTCCAGGCTTAAAGGTAAGTGTTTGTATTTAAATGAAGTAGTTTAGATGCTACTGAAAAACCTTGTCTCCGACACCTATAGTCAAGAAAAATCCGTCAACCTTGGAGCTGTGAACTGCATGCACGTAAACTGTATATTTCAGTGGTACAACAAGAAAAGCAGGTGCATAACCCAACTCTGAATACGCATAACTTTCTCTGTGTAAGTTTACTTTTGGACATAAGTCGGATGTAAGTATTCTTATAAACACTATAAAGCATAAATATACCAGATGTGCAGTTTTATAATGTCAGTTGTCATGATATTCCAATGTGAGTAAACATTAAACCCTTAAAGTTTGCAGAAGTAGTTAGCATTATTTTCTGTCCAGTCTTCCAGGACAGAGCGTGGACAGAAACTTCAGCATACAACAGAGTTGGTTGAACTTCTTCATTTATGATCCAAATAGTGAGACAGTAGCTTAGCTCCCTCACACACTGCATTCACAATGTCCGTCATCTGAAAACATCCCCTAGAAACAAGTGTGCATGGAAAACATGAGTGTTTGAGGACTAATTAAAGTTCCTCTTGCAGAAATATATGAGGTAGAAACAAAAAAATCTCTCTACATAATTAATAACTAGGAATAATTAAGGAATAGGAGAAAAAAAAGGAATAAGGAAAATATTAGCAAACTGATAAACTTTAACTTATATGAAGTGTTAGAAAAACCAAATTGTCATGGCATTTAATAACAGTGTAACACTTAAGATACTGTAAGTGCCAAACTGACTGGGGGAAAGGAATTATGGGAAATCAAGGTTTCAGAGGAATTTAAGGCAGGACAGCGTCAGAGTGGTGGAAATTTCCAAAATGTGTGCGTGTGTGCATGTGTATGTGTGTGTGTATACATGTGTGTGTGTTTGTGTGAGTATTCTTGTATGTTTGTCTGTTTATGGAAAAGATAATAGGATATGAAAGAAAAGCTTTAAGGTATGACAATAATTTCAGTGTTTTGTTGCTCCACTTGTATTCTGCCTCTTTGTTCTCTTCTGAGTCTGTCATTTTCTCTCTCTCTCTCTCTCTCTCTCTCTCTCTCCCTCTCTCTGTGGTCCTCTTTGCACATCTGCACAACACTCGGCTCCCACCTCAGACGAGACTCCAGCACTGATTTGTGACAGGTGCTAGATTTTGAGCATATGGACATGTGGGAGCGGATGAGTGACGCATTAGTCAAACACAAACATTGTAAACAGGCTGCACTCAACAAAGCAATCGTTATGGAAGCTGCTGCCACCCAGGCCTCAGATGGCAAACCTGATATAACCAGTTGGAAAATCAGCAGCAGATTTACTGAGAAAATGCTCGAGTTAGTGTACGCGGGGGGTCTCGAGTTGGAACGGGGTGAATGTCATGACAGTGAGAGCTGGGATCTAGTTGAGATTTTTTGTGTGAAAGGATAGCACTTCTTAAACGACCTGTGAATATGTTCATTCAACATTATGTTGTGTTTATAAGGCATTTTGCACAGTGTTAATGGGGCTAATACAAGAGACCTAATACAATAAACAATGATGCTGAGAGAAAGAAAGGAAGCAGGAAAAAGCAGAGAAGAGTCCATAAAATGATCCAGATGTCTCCCTCAGGTAGGTATTCCCTTTTCTGTGTGTGTGTGTGTGTGGACACATTTTTATATCTTGGTGGGGACCAAATGTCCCCACAAGGTCAGAGCTCTCAGATATTTCTATCTTTGTGGGAATATGTTTTTTTTTCTTTCTTTTTTTTTAAGCTTTTCTCCTGGAGGTTTTATCCCCATTGTGGGGATATTTTGTTGGTCCCCGCAAAGGAAGACTGTTTTTTTTTTCTCTCAGAAACTGCAGACCTTTTTTTCAAATAAATAAATGAAATAAACGAGCCAAGAGGCTTCCTTTAGGTTACTGAGGTTAAGTTTAGGGATAGTTTTAGGTGTAGCATAGTAATAATTAGCTGCATTAATAACTGTGTCAAATGTGTGTGTGTGTGTGGTACGCCTGAGTCAATAAGCGGGCATGTAAATGGTAGAACGAGACTGAGTCTGAGTTTGTGAGAGGTTGGATTTGGCGGATGTGATGTGGACGCCAACTGTCTCGTGTTCCACGAGGACATTGCGATCTGATGCAGTTAAACTGTGAAATGTGACAAATGTGAGACGTGTGAGCTGAACAGATCTGGCAATCACCTTCACGACATAACCCATAATTCAAAACCCATACGAGTAACAGCACTTAGCATTACTCAGTTAACCCTTACGTTCAGTGACTTGCTTTATTTTTTTTACTACTTTCATGACCACATATATTATTTTTCCAGTCCATGTTTAACTTATTTTTAAATTTTTCATTTTAGATGAATATAAATGTTGAATTAGTCTAAAGATACATATTATTAGCAATATCAACACGTCATCAACTTGCACACTGTGATTTACAGAGATCCAGTAAAGTATTTCAGCAGATCAAACTGTGTACTTCAAAATAAAATACAGTAGCAAAGATGATAAATGTACTGTATGAAAAACACTGGCTGTAAATCAGTGACTCCAGCTTGTCTTCTGTAGCAGATAATCTGTTGCATGCATTTATATAAATTATTAAATTTAATGCCTCTCATCATCAAACCACAGATTAGCTACTAATGCTAGAAAGGTAGTGTTTTTTTTTTTCTTCGTAGATTTCTTTTTTTTTTTATTTTATTCACAATTTCTGGTATAATCAGTGACCTGACAACATAGCTTGCTTAAAAAAAAAAAGTTGACAACGAAAATAGAATGATTCAACTTGGCATGATTAGACAGAGGAGGATGTGTGTAAAACCAGTTTATGGGCCTATCAACAGAACAATCAGGAACTGCATAGGCATTTTGAACTCTCTGATATTAACTGATACTCCCTGGAAGCCCCGCCCCCCATTCTCTGATCTCATATTAGTAATTAGGAGTTTCTTCTCCGCATAATTTTCCTGTCTGAAAGATGCTCTTGCTTTATGTCAAGATAAGTTGAGAATCTTTCATGTTTATTAATTTGAAATAAAATGTCTCTCAATGTATGTTCAACTTAGCTAGCATTAAAGTCAGCTAGATTTGTTAGAGTTGGAAATTTAATCCGAAAATAGTTAAAAACAGTACAAAAGGGATAATTTTGGGAAAAAAATTTTAATCAAAAAATATTAATTACTACAACGAAGTGTCAATTTTAACACTTTCCAAATCTTTTTAGTGGTAAATATAATTAGGAAGTGAGCAGAAGCGAATAAAAAGTGAAAAATGTCAGAAATATTTCACAGATTCTACAAGGGACAATAAACAAGCAATTTGTAAAAGAACTGATTTTACTAATGATTGAAAGAGAAGTAAGCATATTTTGGTCCTGGTTTAAGTCATCAATAAATCAGTTATATATAGAAAATGTATTATGTTTTTACTGTTTACCCATTCCTCTCTTTCTCCTTGTTCATTATTCCTCTTTGAGATTGTGTAGGTCTTGCTCTGTCTCTTCATCGCACTTCCATTAACCTGATTTATTTGCTTGAGATTGAGATTTATTTATTATTTTAACATAAAGGGTGCACTTGTCTTGCTATAAAATCAGACCTGACTGACTTTTATACCCTCTAAACAGCGCAAATACTCGATAGCCTGAGTAAATAATATTTCCCCTGTGCAAAACTTACAGGTGATCAAAGAATTATCCAACCACATAGTCTATGTGCAGTGACACAAACTTTGTAGGTCTCTCACTGATGCGAAACACACTTCTACCAAAATGAAATGAAAATCCCTGGTGAACTATAACAAAGGGAAAGATGAGAGAGTAGGGAACGTGAGGCGTGGCGAGAAAGAAAGTTAAAAGCATTAAATCAGAGAAGCTGTTCTGCACGACGGTGATCCCTCACCGGCCTAGCAAACACCATAAATCACTCTGGAAAAAGGACACGGGCTGAATTTCAAGTGCAGAAGCTTGAGGCGTGATTACACAAAAATGGAAATGGTTTCTTTGAAATCTGATCAAAATGTCTGTTTATGGAGACAGGAGCAAAGAGAGGGAATGAGGAGAAGTCAGTTTGTCTGGATGCAGAAAAAGTGAGTGGGAACTACATGTGTGTGTGTGTGTGTGTGTGTAAAACATTGCAGTGCATGGTGACAGAAAAAAGGACTCTTTGTATCCAGGCAACCTCATCACAGGTGCTTGAGTGAGCAATGGGAGTTCTGGTAGAAGTGTGAGAAGCGCCGTAATTAAACCAACTCCCACTTCAACTTCATGTCTCTGTCCATCACCTGGAGTTTAAAGCATTCAAAAACATGACATCCAGCATTAAAGCATGTGTACATTTGCAGAAAGATTGATGAAATGTTGTTAAATGTGTGAACAAACCATACGTTCTAATGCTACTACTGAAACAGTTACTACTAAACAAGTTACAAATATAATTGAAGTAATTATTACAAATAAATAAATGAATTAATGTAATGAATCTAAAAAAAGGTATGTTTTCATTTTTTAAATAGAACCCATGACTGAAACAAACCTGAACAAAACAAATTGAGAATAAAATATAGAAGAGAAGAGCCTGGATTTCTGGTTAGCATAGGAATAAAACACTTAGGGGAGTGCTGTTATAGGAAAATAATAAACGACAGGGTGGTGTGATATGGACTAACACATAGCAGAGTTCCATTTACCACAGTGAAGTTGATCCTGAAGTGTTTTATTCCTCTTATACCACAGCAACTTGCCAATTATTACATTCTTTATTTCTTGAAGAACATGTCAGACTTTTTATCCATTTATTGTTATGTTTAATGTTGAGGAGTGTCCGCAAAAACAAGATAGCTCCTGTTATCAGCAGCTACTAACAATTGTTCACTCACCACCCTTTATTTTTTCTCTTATTTACTCTTTATTCCCTTATTTATTGTTATTAAAAAATGCAGCTTGTCATGTTACAGAGAATCCGTAAACACAAAGCATAAATTCCTCTGTCCTGAAGACTTAAAGTAACAGCTTATAACCAAAGTTATAACACTGGAAATTCCTTCAAAAAAGCTAAATAAATATCTTCTCACAGAAACCTTGACAAAATATATATAATTTCACTCATCTCATCTTGCTCCTTACTTATTTGGCAACATGAGCAACCTTTATCAATTACAGTGATGTATAGATTGTGATAAAATAAACTGCTTTTTCTAGGGTGTGTCTTCTTTGACTAATATAATAATAATAGCTAGCTAGAATTAGCAAATGTTATGAAGTTGTTTTCATGCTATTAAAAACAGAGCCATTGTTAAATGTCCTGTATCTATTCTGTGTGGTTTTGATTATGATCACAGATTACTCCTCGATGTAAATTCTATGCCTGGGTGTTGAACCATACTATAATTATTATTATATAATCCGCAAATGTCTCTCAGCTTCCTTTATTACAGTGGTAGTTGTAACAAAAAAGCAAACAGAGGAGAAAATACCTCCTCTCTCCAAAAATGCAGGAGAATTGGTGGAGTTCTTGAGTGCAGATGTAAAAATTAGCAGTTCAGCAGTCCACATGCTTATTAAATTACACTCAGATGTGTGTTATTTAGAATGACTAAGGTGCGCCGTCTCAAAGAAATGGCTAACATCTGCCTTCTCACAAAGCTCCTTTGGATAAATAAAAAAACACATATTTAATATAGCTACAAATGCAAATGCCAATGCCATTTGTCAAACCCAAAGGATTCTTATCAAAATGTCTTATTCCACTTCTTACCTGAGGTTATATAAAGACTGCACATTATTAAAGGATCAACAAAGATCCCTTTCACAGCTCCCAGGTCTGTTTCCTTTTCTATATTTTAATAAATCCATATGTTCATGTGTTTCGCTTTCCAAATCTCTCAGTTATTGTATCACTGTGATGACTTTGGATCATTTGTCTAAAATAACGCCTCTCACTCCTTAATGTGTCTGAGAAAACCAAACAGAAGCAAATCAGAGCCTTATTTCAGGGGAAATACTGCCAAGTAACAGACCCGCCCCACACAGGCAGTGTTGCCAAGACTTATGGGTAAAAATAACCTCGGCCAAATAGCGAGGAATCTATCATGTAGTTTACCAGAACAAGCACTTCATTTAGCACTAGTTTCAGACAATGTACTGGCTTTGCTTTGGAGTCATGCACACTAATAAAACCTTTCTCTTTTCTTTCTCTCTCTCACTCTCTCCCAGACACATGATAATAATTACAAGCTTCAAGTCTCCTCACAGAAAAAAAATTCCCAATCAACAATTACACACTTCTTAAATCTGTTAATAAACCTGGTGCTTGTTAATATACCATGTTAACATAATGGTTCTTCATTATATATATATTTGTTTAGTAGACACCTTTTTCCAAGGCTGAATTCAATCTACTCCAGTCTGAGCAGTTAAAAGTCCTAACAGAGGCTTTTTGGCATTCCTGGGATTTTAACCCTGGGATTTTTAACCCATTTTAATCCTGGAATTTTCTGATGACCAGCACAGATCCTGAACCGAATTCTGAATCAGTGTATTTTTGCAAAATTCTTACAAAATTCTTACAAAATCAGCAAAACCATTCCTAGTGTTACAACAGAACTTTTTTTTTTTTAAATGCACAAACAAATGTAAAGCAAGCTCAATATTTGGTATGATCCCAAAGCTACATTGTGAAGGAAGGTAATAGTGCTTGTTTAGTGATGTAATCTGCCTCCTCAGTGCCTACACTGCTGTTTTGGATGGACGAAGACTCCACATGTCCATCAAACCACACACATGCCAATTTGGATCTCAGCGCTAAGTGACAAGAGAGCTGAGGCATCGTCTTGAAGCTCATGTTTGTTTGTGTGTGCTGGTAATTTGCCTTCAGGTTGTGATTTACTCAATCGTTACATTGCACTCCATTTCATTATAATGAAGTTGTTCAGGCTAAACTGTCACTCTCCATCTCCATCTATTTGTAACATCCAAAATCAATAACAAGATTAGATCTAGTGTCAGTGAGACAGGAGCCGTGAGGCATCAACCCCTCTCTGACTCACAGAAACTGATGTTTCATAATTACGAAGACGGACAAAATGCTAATATTAACTGATCCAAGCTTGAATCCAAGAAGCCAATACTAACCTTAGATTTAACTGATGGGTGTAAATTGATATAATATTTTGAAGTGTAGGAGAAGTGCTCAACAGTACTACATGAAGACAACTGTTTTTGTCATGTAAATTGACTTTCTTTGTCCTGCATGCAAGCGCTTGAATCAGTTCTACTGATGATGGACTCCAAGAAACTGCAGCTAGTTGCAACAGTTGAACATAAATTCACTTGTCAACCAAACTGCAAAGGTCCTAAACATATGCTGAAAGGAGTTTAAACCTAATCCCTAAATGTAGAATTATGGTTGCACCACAGACACTTAATGTATATCATAAATAGTAGTGCGTAAAATGATCAGAGATCAAAACAAAAGCCAATCACCAGCCAATCAGAAACATGATTCAACATCCATGATCGAGACACAAGGAAATAGTTAGCATCTGTTTTTATCATCATAATATTTACTTTAAGATGACTAACTCAAGAGATATATTCAAGAGGCATATCTCTTGAGTTAGTCATTTTGACAAAATACAAATTTGGCACCTCAAATCATCCATCTTGTGTAATATTTGTGCAGGATCTTGTGTAACAATGGCATTTTATTAACGAACCATAGCAATTTTAATCTAATTTCAAATTAGATTAATTTAATCTGGATTAATTTAATACACTTTATGACAGAATTAAAGCATAACATTAACTGTTAACTGTTTTGATGTACCTTGCCAATAATCTCAGTTTGACCTCTGACATTCTATGCTTGTTACATTGCCTGATAAAAAATCACCAGTTTTAGTTTATGCTATGATCCCTTCTGTTAATATGTTTACTTACAAATAGTGTATTTCAGCAAGATGGCCATGTCTGGTGATCACAGACCACAAAAATAAAGCTTTCATTATACTCCTAACTAAATGAAAAGAAATTAAAACACATTTCTAGTCAGTATACATGCACTTTTTACTCTATATACAGTCACTTAGCCAGTAGTTTTGTTTACCAGGGTGTAGGTGTAGGTTTTAAGACATAACTTAAGGCTTAAGGCTGTAAACTTGAACATAGTGGTTATTTATATTCGAACTAGACTGCGATAGACCTAATATTCTGCTGGTGTAACCAGCTGCTGGGTTCCACGTCTACACACTGTAAATGATACCGTGTATCATATTGTATTGTTCAAGACAAAGCTCTCAATATACGTCTGGGTATCAACAATACAATACATTCAACAGATTGCATAATAACGTTTTTTCATAAAATACTGCTTATTTTATGTGAGGTGCAATAAATATTTAAACTTAATCAAGCCCACCCTGCCTCTTCTGAAGAGCTTCTGCTTTAGTTCAGATCAGGATAGGCTACAGGAGTTTCAAAAACATGCTTCTCCTAAGCACACTAATACGCTTGCTCATTAAAAACAGCAATGGAATTGGTCAGCATTAAGCAAGAACTGGAAGATTACCCTAAATCCTTAAGGTCTGGTGTGGGAAAGCACTGTGGCTTGCTGGTAAGCTACGATGCTGATAGCCAACGAGTGGTGTACTGAAATATTTCAGTGTGATAGATCTGCCAGATAAGAGTACCATACACTGGCCCTAATACCACAAACATGTCCACACATCTGCACCGACATCACGCTTCGTGCCGGTTGGTGGAACTAGAAGAAAACATGAAGCGACACACATAGGAAAGTCTATCTGCTGCATTCAAGAAGCCTTTTTAGCTGAGTCAGCCCAGGCTGAAGTAATCACTGGGTTTGTGAAGTCCATACCTATAGATAAGAGACCCTACTTGATAGTAGAGGATTAAAATCACATCTTTTTGGAATCCTCAACCTAACAATGCGTCAATTCAACACACTCCAAAAGTGAAATCTTGGCCAGAGAGCTAATGTTTAATTAGCCATGTTTAATTTTGCTCCATTTTTAATGCACAGCTTTTGTTTTGTTACACGCCGCTAAGGGTCTGAATACATCACCCAAACACTGTGTCATTAAAAAGTGTCAATTATTGTACTTTTATAATGTAGAATGATTTAATCAACTGAAAAAAGAAACCTATGGCACATATTTAGACTTTTGTTGTATCGACAACCATATACCTTCGAGATACCAGCATATCATGTTGAATCGAATTTTGAATTATGTATCTGTATTGTTACGTCTCTACTGACTACAGACAGTTTTGAGAGGGGATTCATGGAGAACCTGGAGGAATTAGGGAGCTGGGGATCTAAAACTCATTACATAGTTCAGAAGTGGCAGGCAAGGAAAATATATTAGCTAGGAGTCCCAGTTGTGGTCCTTCTTCCAAACTTCAGTTATTGGAAGTTTACACCTCCATTTTGTCCATAAAACAGCTTCAAATGACCCATAAAAAGGTATTGTGGCTTTGTGTGCTTGATTAAACAATAACAGTGAGGTTTAATATATGAACGCTATTTCCACAAGCCTGCTGAGATTTGATGATTCGGTTCTATAGGAAATTAACAGAATTTCCCATGCTTATTACACATAGTGCAAACACACAAAATATTCCCAAATTTGAAATTTACTAGAAATAAAATGCTGCATTGCTTGTCCAAGGACCATGTGCATTTCTCCTTAGCCAGTGGACACATATGCTTGATAAGTATACCATCTCCTTCCTTATAATTAAAGCTTTTTTTTTTTTTTTTTTT
>CM040995.1:3860646-3872190 GCA_022985145.1 Pangasius djambal
TATTTGATATGATGATGGCGCTCGTTATTTGCTCACAAGGTCGAGCAGCTCCTATACATCAAATGTGGAGGGAGGGTGTCACGTCATGATCAGATATGCTCTGTTGTGCAAGGGGAAAAGTGAGAGGGATCAGATTCCTCCTTCTTTCCACTTTCCTGGAAGAATATCTTATAAGATCAGTAGTATTGCACCATTCACTTTCCTTTTGATTCCTGGTAATGCCCTTCACCCACTGAGCACCAACACTTTTATGATTTCTAGAATTTTTTGCAATAAAATAATGTTTTGATAACTCCAAAGTGTAAAATTACATCCTAGCATCTTTTAATAGCCTGTAATCATGAAAAAGACATGGCCAATTGTGATCGTTTCTCTTTTAATTTTCGTTCCACAGGACAGAGAAAAGCAGTAATGTGAAAAGAAGTGAAATGAAAATGTTTTATGACTCCTGGGCTGACTGTGCGAGCAGGAAGTAGTCAGCATGAGGTTGGGCTACAGAGCCAGAGGCCCATTTATTCAGTCTGCACCACGTTCCTCTTCACTGAATCATCCCCACTGCAAAACATTCAAAGAGTCCATGAAATGGGGAGAAATGTTACAGAATGGCACAATGGAGACAGGAAACAGGAAAGTTCATTTGTGGGATTATTGATCATCATGGAGTAAGAAAGAAATGACCATGTGTAAATACAGAGCCACTAGAAAGACTGTGAACCCTTTACAATGTTCTATATTTCTGCATAAATCTGTGCAATGGATTGGTGGAGAAAGCTTTTTCTTGGCTTTGTAACCTTTTCTAGCCTGGTGAGCATTGATAACTCTTTTTCTGAGGTCCTCAGGAATCTCCTTTAATCAAGACATGGCACACTTCCATAGCCATGTGTGGTGAAGACCAGACTTGTGGGTGAAGATCCAAGTTTATGTTCTTGAAACATGGGAGTTCCTGCTAAAATCACTCTGATTGTCATCCCCTTGATTGAAACACCTGACATCAATTACCCCTTCAATTCAACTCATATGCCTAGAGGTTCACATACTTTTTTAATGTTGGATAATTTTGCTCAAAAGCAAATGCAACAACTATAGTGTTTTTTGCACCATTTGTTTAATTAGGTTCTCTTTATCCCAGGTTTAGGACTTAGATGAAGATAACATTTCAGGTCAAATTTATGCAGAAATACAGAAAATTGTATTGTTGAAAATTGGTGAAAATTGTTGAAAATTGTAAAGGGTTCACAGACTTTCTAGCGACACTATAATTCACTTAATTTCACTCTTTGTTAGAGGATGAGATTAAAACCATTCTAAATTAGATACATGCCCAAGTCTGTTTTCTGAGAGAACCGATCTGCTTAACCCCACAGTTATTTTTGTTTGTACCTTCTTGTGATATTTTCTAACATATCATTTATTCACTTTATCCTGGTCAGGGTCATGGTGGATCCTATAACGTGGGATAATGAGGCAAAACTCAGGTACAGGTGCTTGAGGAGGAATTTGTGACAGATCTCAGAAACACTGGGCACAATGCAGGAATACACCCCAGATGAGGCACCAGTCCATCACAGGGCTTATTTGCTTCTATTTCCAAACATATAAATAAATGATCAATTTAATATACAGTGACTAATGTGGTGAATGCATTGTGCAGTGCTGCACGAACATCATGCCACATCCTATACGCTTCCATGTTAATCAACATGGCCTTTCTTTGCTCCACAAGCTTCATATCTGACTCTCTGCTCCCACCTGAATAAAAGTAAACACAGCCTTCATTTTTTTGGGTCCCATGGATCCTGGTCTCGATGCACAGTCTAAATCTCATTAAGATATAGGGCTATCTAGAAAAGAAAAGACAATACAGGACAAGATATAGCAAAAACATTGCAAGATAGGACAAGGTAGGGTGAGATTAGACAGGGTAGGAAAAGACTGGACAGGACAATACAGGACATACAGAAAAGGAAAGGACAGCACATGACAGGATAAGACTAGAAAGGACTGAATGGGAAGAGAAAGAAAATGGGACAGGAGACAGGAAAGACCAGGACAAAACAAGACAAGAGACAACAGAACAAGACAGAGGAGAGAATAGAAGAAGATAACATAAGGCAGGATAAGATGGGACAAAACAAGACAAGATAAGAGTAGAATAAAATAGTCAAGTGATAAAAAATAAATATATCTAAAGTAATAGCTGTGCAAATATATACATATAAATAAAATATAAAATGTAAAATATTAAATATTAAATGTGGGAATATACTTTACATACAGTATGTAATGCAAAAAGTAGAAAATCAATATCACTTTTGAAAACGTTCTTATTATGTATGTATCTAATATTTGACATAGTGGTTGAATTATCATTAAAATTAATTTCTAATTTAATGACTATTCTATTGCACATCCATTTGTGCAGCATAACATTAAATCAGGAATGTTCAGCCCTTACTTAGCCCAAGAGAGGTTGGTAACCATTTAACCTATTAAGAAACAAAACGTATAAGTAAATGCAAATCAAAAGCTTAGTTAGCTTAAATCGCTGCCTCAGCACTCTTTCATATGATGCTGTTGTGTAATTTGTGTAATTTCAGCTCGCTGGGCCGCTGCGGCGCCAGTCAAACATAACTGCAGTGGCTCAATAATGCCTGACTCAGAGGAATTGGAGCTGACCTTGCTGTTAGAGAGTGAACTCTGTGAGTGTGGCAGTGACCCTAGAGCAGCGAGGAGAATGAGACAAGGCGGATTTATGCACCCTAGAGGCAGCTAACGTATTCATATCAATATCAGAATTATACTTACAGAGACGTGTATAAAACAAGGTCCTGAACCAGTGCTCTGAGTCTTAGAACATCAGTCAAAACTGAAATATGGCTGTTGTCAAAACAGGGAGATGTAGCATGCTACTGAAGTTAGCTGGCTAGCTTAAAATAATAGTGTGGATGGACAGAGGTAGAAGGCAGAGAAAGGATCACATGATCTCATAAAAGGTTGTATTTGGACATGATTGTAAGGCGAGTTTTAGTGTTGTGTAACACAGTGCCAATATCTGTGTCTCTGGCTGTTTAGTGCTCCAAAAGTGGGTGTGGCCTAAATCAAAAGTTCTTTTTTTTTACTATAATTTTTTTGTTTCATTCTTGGAATCAGTGGGGAAAAATTAAAACCCTGAGGTAAGAATGTCAGCTGTCAGCATGGTGTGTGAATTGTGGCTCACATGGTGTGTGAGTTCCTCAACCTCCGCTACATCACTAAAGTTCATAATCAGTCTCAGCTAGAGATGTGTGCGGGACTGTTTTTTAAAATCCCGCTATACCCACCCAGGGTATATTCTTGCCTCATGCCCTGTTCTCCTGGAATAGGCTGCAGATTCCACCGCAACCCTGACTAGGATAAGTTCTAAACAATAAATTTAAATTATTGGCACGCTTTTAAGAGTGCCAGCATATGGCATTGACTGCATCAGTCTCTGGATTCGAACCCTTTAAAAACGTGTGGTCTGAATGAAAGAGGGCAGGTCAGAGGGCAGCTCAGACAAATCTAAAAATATAAAGGAGGGTAAAATGTTCTGCACTGGTCCAAGATCCCTCTACAACCTTGTTACAATTCCAGGAAGTGGTTCAGTGATGTTATGTTCTCAAGGAGAAGGCTTCACCAAATATAACTTATAGGGTGCCATTATTTTGAAGCCAGCTTTTGAGGAAAGAAAATGACATTTACTGTTTTATTGTCAATGATACAACTTTTTATAGTTGAAAATAAGATTATATAAAGAATATGCTGTACTCACTGCTCATATATTTATTCATTCATTTTAATGAAGGGTGACAATAATTCTGAAGGCGACTGTATTCATAATATTACTACAATGTAGTAAAGATGTGTATTAAATGTGAATAATGTGAAATTAGATTACAGTCTCAGCCTCTTAATGGTGATATACACTCAACTCAAGAATTATTGGCACCCTTAAAGAGCAGAAAGTGTATTATTTGGATATATTGGTTTTAGGTGACTAGTAATTTCTTCTAATAATATTATTGTATGTTTATACTTGCATACAGTTTAGTTCCCTCCTTTGAGTATTTGTGTGTTCAGAAAAAAAAATAGCCACACCTGGGTTCTACCCACCTGTACTTCCCTTCTTGAAGATCCACTTTTGTTCTGTATAAGAGATCCTGTCACAGTCAAGGTCCCACTAAGAAAAACCTGCCAACAGGCTCACAAACATCCATCAAATCACTCACTAAGTCCTTCAAAGCCAATCACTTAACAATGAAGGTCATTCTCTCTCCCTCCCTCTCTCCTATTCCTCTAACAACACATTGCAAATTCACAAGGTTGAGCACAATCTCCTGTGTGACTTCACTGGATACCTTGGAGGTTGGAGAGTCTGCAGTGTTACTGCACTGTCCCACTTTAAAGTGAAGAGTTCCTCCACTAGTCCCACCCCTAATGCCAAAGCAGAAAGAGCAGTATTTGAAATTTGTCACGTAACTATGATGAATTCAGGCATTATGGGACACTGATGATGAGAAATAAGAGGTAACGGTCAGCATTCTAACAGATATATTATATATCAAGACAAGCAACTACATGGCCTGTATTATCTGAATACATCCTACTTAAGTACATGCACATTTACACACAGTTTTACATTCAAATTAGTGACAGACAGACAGACAGACAGACAGACAGACAGATAGATAGATAGATAGATAGATAGATAGATAGATAGATAGATAGATAGATAGATAGATGGATAGATAGATAGGTAGCCCTCAGGCTGAAGAGTAGACCTCAGTCTGTACTTTGTGCCTGAGTGAATAATGAATCAGAGTGAGTGGGCGAATAATGTAAATAATGAATCAGAATCTCTCTCTCTCTCTCTCTCTCTCTGTCTCTCTCTCAGTGCCAAGAGGGCTTACACCCACAAAAGAAGGCACACAGCAATCTGTTCAAGGTCAAGTCACAGGCCCTGGTTACTGCAACACTTATGTAAAGGAGACACAGGAGAATTAATAGAGCAACACTAAACCTCCCTGAATCATCCCAGCACTACAAATCATCATACTGTGTATCTATACAGTGTGGCTAAAGGCAGTGTGTGTGTGTGTGTGTGTGTGTGTGTGTGTGTGCTGACAGCACAGGACAGCAACATGACATGCTTTCGAGCTGGTTTGAGATGCTGTACAAGTACTGAGAACTCTCTGACAACTACTGAGACAAGATGTGATAGATATAGTGGGTTGTTCAATACGTGTGGAATCTACTCGTGTTCGGTCACGATAAAAAACTGAGGCTGTGTGTGTGTGTGTGTGTGTGTCCGTGCGTGTGTGCGTGCGTGTGTGTGAATTTCCTTAATTTAGGGCCTGAGTTGATGAAGAAAGCAGATGTGATTTCTCTAAGTGTGTCATACCCAGAAGTAGGACAGCAGCAAACCAAGGAGAAAAGCTACCAAGAGACTGCTATAAAACAAGGCCACTGCAGTGTGGGAAGTACCCTGAACTAGAGAACTCATATAGGCACTTTGTAGCAGTGGGGGCGTGGTCAAGTGTCATCTAGGGTCTTTTTGATTTCAGCGAGGGGAGATGGTTCCATGTCCTCCTCCATATCTTCCTCAGCCCTCAGTCAAGTTTCGGCATCACTGAGACACACTGGTAGTCAGTGATGGGAATGAGGACACTGGCGCCAGGCTTTGGAGAAAGCAAAGCTGACTTTTTACTTTTTAGATATATAATTATGTTTTCACTGATTTTACGCAATTTCCTCATCAAGCCACATGTTTTACATCAATGTAAAAATATCTTGCTTAAAATGTAACAGTTCCTGGTGGTAACCTAAGACTTTTGGTCCATGTTGTATTAGATAAATCATCAGCTTATATGTTGGGTCTGGCAAGTACTAAAATCAGATCTAGTAGGCGTCATTAAAGTTTTCAGTCATCCAGGACATTTGAATGTTGCATTAGTAATCCTACACTTTTCTCATTCCTCAGAGAGTCTTCACCAGTAGTGAGGGTTCTCAGGTCTTCCTTACAGTTTCCCACATCATTATTTAAGGGATGTTCTTACCATAATACCTCTTCATTTTTGTCTTCAGATTTAGCAAAGACATGGGACAATAATATGGGAGTCCATTGTACATAATCTGTTCCGAATGGTTTAAATCCTCTGGCAAGATGATATGCAAATTTCCGACCATTATAATCCACAGGGACTTAATTCTTCTGAGAAAGCACTTAGAAATAATGTGATCAGACATGCTGTGCTGTGTGTCAGAGTAAAATCAATTGGGATTAAATATTAGCTTTTACATTAGTCAAATGCTATTAGTGACCACTGGGATTAGACAGCTGGTACTGGATGGATAGCTTCATAAATGTAATGATTCATTACTGGAAGGTGGTGGTGGTGGTGGTGGTGAATATCTCTTCAATTATGAAGAGACTTATGAGAATTGGTTTTGGTTTATTCAAGAATCCAACTCATGTGAACTTAGTGGAAGGACCTAAGAACTCAGTTTCTGTGGTTTGCAAACTGATTAGAGTGGTAATTTGGTTAAATTTTGGTCAGCATTACTCTGATTCCTGTCTTACATCTGACTTTAAATGGAAATGATAAATTCTCGCCATCCCAGTCTTGTTTACCCTGGGCTTTATTGCTCTCATACTAAAATACAGATAAATCCATTGATGGAAAAGCATAGAGGCATAGAGAAGGTCTCCAGGAAGTAAGTAGTCCTCCTCAACATTGCATATATTGACAATTTTAATTGGTGCCAGAGACAAATAAAGCATTTTCTCACAGGTCAGGGCTTTCCTGAGGAAACCTCTAGTGTTTAGGGGAGTAATATCATTATTGATCTGCATGCCTGTCCCTACCAATAATTAGGGGCTCAGCATATTCTTTGTCTTTTCCCTGCAAAAGTATTACAGAAAACCTTTTAAAACTGATTCTTCTGCCTGCACAATTCGGGCTTTAAAAAAGAAGGACTCGTTAAATATCAGTTCTCTTTAAGAGGTTTAACATAATTTGAAACAGACCCCCAAACAATCTCTGCCATTTTGAGGACTGAATACAAGACTGACTGAATCAATGCAATTGTGTATGTGCATCATTAAGAAGATTTATACTGAAAACCGACTACCCACAACATACAGTACATCTTCAGCACGCAGCAGTATGCTAGCTAGCTAGCTATATTATGGGACAACTGGGGTAATTATCTCACCAGCAAGTATTGCTAACATTAGCAAATGTTAGTTAGCTGATATTGACTTACTCTTCCTATAATGACAAAGACTTTTTTCTCCTCCTGATGAAACACCCTGGGACCCACCCTGACATGAAGAGCCGATAGGCTTCAGTGCTCTTAAATGCTTTGAGGCACTCTGATGGGTAATTGTAGCTATTTTTCTTGAGTTATATTAACGCTGGCAAAGAAGCCTGAAATTCAGTTCCAAATATGGCAATCACAACAGTAAAATCACATGATTGAAACACTAGAATAATATCTACATTTACAAAGGCAAAGTCTTGTTTTATATTTATTAAAAGTTCATACAACAAGAATTTTGTCATATAGGATGAGTCATATATTTAGCATTTTGCCACCCCCTTAAATCTTGTTGCCTCTAAATGTGAAGTTGTTGTGCCTGTGATGCTGAGTGAAGCCTGACGCTTTATAAGAGATTTGCACTTTCCCTGTGAGATCTCAGAATGAATGGATTGTCAGGTTTGTTTCTGCTCAGTGTAAGTGTTGTGTAATAATTGAAAGAACATTGATTACATTACTTTTGCCTGTGCCAGCATTTCCATGGACAAGTAACAATGGGAGGACTAGGCCAGGGGTTCTTTCCCTTTAATGAGCTACTATCTGGCAATGACAAGAACCAAATAAATCATGTTTATTTAATATTTGTCCAGAGTTCTGACTTTAGCATATAGTTAATTGTCATTCCAGATTTTTCTAAATGTCCTTTCATGAGCTGCAGAAGTATGATATAAGAATGCCACAGTATTCATTATGGGTTGTAATTATTATTATCATTATTATTAGTAGTAGTAGTAGTGGTGGTAGTACTCAGTAGGTTTCTCGTCTAAAGGCTGATATATATGTTCTGCCTAAAAAAGTAATTAAAAAAAAAAAAAATAGTTTTAACAAAACCTGGATGAAATGATATCCAATATAAGTCTTTCAATTTTTGTATTTCCCGAATGATTGCATTCCCTACAGGGCTCTGTCTTTTTACAAGATATTAAATTTTTCCCTGTTTTTTTTTTTCTTCTTAATTTTATTTTATTTTATCTTATTTTATTTTATTATACTTTTTTGCAGCTCAGGAACCGTAATATTTTCTAAATTTTTTTTGCTAATTATATTTAGCAAATCTTTTCCATTTGAATTGCCTCTGTTTTTTGGAAAACAATTGCTGAGCCTGCCATTTATGCACCATTTCTTAATCTTAATCTAGCCTTGGTTGTTTTATTTTTCTGATTCTGATCAATCCTGCTGCACAAAGTTGAAATTCAACCCTCTAACTATAAAATAGTACCCTAAAAAGATGAGAACGTTCCTACTAGTGATAATGTGTTCTTAAATCATCCTGTCCTGAAGTCAAAATATGGTGTAACAGTCCAAAATATTTTGGTACAAAAAGTAATGTTTTGTCTGATTTCTTCTGCACCTGAGAATAGTTTTTCATTGCAAGCAAAATCAGCAGTAGCCTGTAGCCTTTACTCTCAGCACTGAGTACTCTTTTCTAAAAAGTTAGTGCTCCCTCCTTTGTTTAGATGTCCTTTTTTCCTACCATCATTGAAAAAAGACTTTTCATCCCAGTCCTTGTCTTGTAAACTTGAATAAAGTTGCTTGGAAGCATATCCTTCCCTGAGGCTGTTACAACAGGATTATTAATGTCTGCATTTCCTTCTGTTGAGTCATCAGAGGTTGCCCTGCACTCTTGTACATTAAAATGTCTGTTCCTGTATTGGTTTCTTAGTTATGGGTGTGAAATTGTGTGAGCATGTGTGTGTGCAATGTGCCCTTTGTTGGACTGGTGTCCCATCCAGGGTGTCCCATCCAGTGTTCTGGAATAGGCTCTGGGTCTGAGCGCAAATCTCAAAATGTTTAAAAAGGAACTGAAAGCTCTTAAGATCTTCATGTTGACACAGGGGTCTTCAAACTGCGAAGGGGCAATGTGGCTTCAGGACTCCATGACAGACAATTAGAAGCCACACCTAAATGCCGACAGAAGATCAGCTGGTTAAACAGGTGGAATCAGGTGTGGCTCCTACTTGGTTGGAACGAAAACCTGCAACGCTTTGGTGATAAGATCCAAGACCTTTGTGTTGTCGCCTTTTCTGGTATTCAGTAACCTGTCCTGTCTATGTTTTCCAGCATTCCACCTCACCAGCTTACCAACCACTGGCACAATCATTTGGCACCACTTCGGACTCATTATAGACTTTGTGTAATGCTTCCATCTTTCCGAAGTCCTGCCATTTTGCTGGCATTTAATACCAGCCATTTGCTTATGTCAATCAATCTCTGTTGATGCCAACCTTTTCCTGTTTTGTCATTAGTGCCCTTGGGCTCTCTACAGTACTCTTTTTGGTATTTAATAAAAAATAATTAAAAAAAAAAATCACCAAACAATTGTATCCAATCTTTCCATTTGTGACAATTTACCAAGCCTTGAATTATTTTGATTGCCCTAATCAGCTTCTTGACATCAGCGCTCTCCCTATAGGTGGTCTACATGCCCCTGTTTTTTTTTCTTTTTAACTAGACTTTTATGAGACAAGCTTCCTGCAGTGTTCTAGGTAATGACTAGAAG
The DNA here is from genome assembly GCA_022985145.1 of Pangasius djambal. Classification (NCBI taxonomy): domain Eukaryota; kingdom Metazoa; phylum Chordata; class Actinopteri; order Siluriformes; family Pangasiidae; genus Pangasius; species Pangasius djambal. The sequence continues at coordinate 3,870,485 of CM040995.1, forward strand.
GTTTTATTGACCTCACGCTCAAATATAGCAGTGTTAACCAGCTGCCTTTTGGCACATGTCAAATTGAGTAGTGAATTTGGGAGAGTAGTGAATTAATAGGAAAGGTAGTAATATAGAGCACCACGTTTTCTAAAGCACCTCTTTACCTTCACTGTCAACCAGTTGGATATTGATTGAAAGTCTCATATGAGGTTGTTTTTGTTAGTTTTATGTAACAGAAATCCCCCTTAAATGCATCAGGAAATAAAATACATGTCTGATTATATTTCTTCACATGGTAATAATACCTGATCCTCCTACAATTTATACATGGTCCATTCCTCACATGACGTGTGAAAAGACCTATTGTACTCACTAGTTCCCTTTTTAATTGCACAGTAAGTCTCTTTTGTCTGCAGTAGCAGTTCTGTAGTCATCTCTATTTATCCCTAATTGCTTTTACACCTATTTTCTACCTCTGCTTTTTTCCATATATTCCGATTAGCCTTCCTGAATCCTGATCTAACTGTTTCTTCCTGGAGGCATACATACATATTTTAACAATCTAATGTTGCCATGACATCTATTGCCATACCTAGAATCCTTGTCACCTTTCAGCTCATCATTAACATGGAGAACCAATAATTGAACTCAGGTATGTTTGGAGCCATGTTCAAAACTAGGCAAGTTTCCGAGGTCAAATGAGCCCAAATGAGATGTATGGATGGCATGGATTGTCATGTATGGATTGTCATATATACATATATACTGTATATACAAACAACCCTACAATAGCCATCTGGCTATTGCAAAAAAAAATAGATAGTACACAAAAACGAACCACACCAGCTTCCAATAGACCTTAAATCCTTTCCAGTATCTACGTTCTATGAGACTGGGTCCATCCAGCATTACGCCTTAGAAAAAAAGAAAATATCTGTTCTTTCAGTCTATGGTCAGATTTTAAATCCTTCATCAGGAGCCTTTGACTTGCAGGATCTGAAGAACTTTCTGCAGACACCTTCCCTGATTTTTGACTGAAGCTGACTTTTGTAACTTGAGCAGTGATAATTACGTGTGTCTCTTCCCATTATCAGATTAATTTTCAGTTCTGTTCTCCCTTTTTGATTGACCTTTTCCCCCTCTTAATGACTTCCTGTTCTTCTTGACATTTAACCTCTTTCATTTTCATTGTCCTCTCTTGCCTCATCATCTCCTCCAGCTTTAGAGCCATTTCGTGTCTCTAGAGATCTTTGAGTGTAATTTTTCCCCGGCCTTTTTACTTTGATTGTTGTAGCTTTCTTTCCCATTGCTTTCTGTCTGTCTATAAATCAATCTTTTTTCTTTCTTTTTTTTTATTGTTTACTCATGTTCAGTTTTTACTTTCTAAGCTGAGTGACTGGACCTGGAAACTCATGTCTATTTTTCTGATGTGGAAGTTATTGGAACAAAGTCAGTGCTAGCCCCCCCCCGAAACTCCATAGAATAGAAAGTGGTTGTGTTTGCACTGAGTGGGAGGAAAACTTCGGCTTTAGATGGTTCTTGCTTGTACTTTCTTCACATGCTGTACAATCTCAAAGGTTTGTCAATCCCTGCCCTAGACTACAAACTGTAGTTTCAGAAGGTCATTTTGATTTTGGCTAAGATTAACCTGAATGTCAAACACTATTGAGTTACTGTATTTAAATATCTGAGATTCATGTTATCCAAGAAAATATGGGCTCTTC
>CM040995.1:3881496-3924050 GCA_022985145.1 Pangasius djambal
TTACCAGTGGTTTGCACCTTGTTGTAAACCCTCTGTATTTACATTCATGAAGGTGTCTCTTGATTGTAGATTTTGACAATGATACCCCTACCTTCTCCAGAGTATTCTTGACTTCTGTTGATGGTGTGAAGGGGTTTTTCTTCACCAAGGAAAGGATTCTGCGATCATCCACTTTAGTTGTCTTCCATGGTCTTCCAGGCCTTTTGGTGTTGCTGAGCTTGCCAGTGCATTCCTTCTTTTTAACAAGATACCAAATTGTTGACTTGGCCACTCTTAAAGTTTTTTCTATCTCTCTGATAGGACTTTTGTTTTTTCATCTTAATGATGGCCTCCTCCACTTGCATTGAGATCTCCTTGGACTTCATATTGGTATCTCTAGCCGAACAGCTGCAAAATGCCAACTCAATACCTGATATCAACCCCAGACCTTTTATCTGCTTCATTTGTCTTGAAGTAACGAGGGAATGGACCTCACCTGGTCAATTAACTTCTTGTCAGTTGATTGTCCAAATACCTTTGAGCCCCTGAAAATGGAAGTACTTTGTTTAAAATGGCTGTAATTCCTAAATGGTAAATGCCATATTTTTGTGGAACCTCTTCCACCGAAAGAATACACTTCGATCACATCTTGATTGTTTTATTTCAAATCCATCGTGGTGGTGTATAAAGGCAAAATCACAAACACATACTTCCGGACCTAACTGCATATATATATATATATATATATATATACTGTATATAGTATTGTGCATAGGTTTTAGGCACATGCAAAGAAATGCTATTGAACAATGATGCCCTCAAAAATAATGAAATAAAATGTTTTGTCTGTCTTACATAATATGCTGCTTTCTTTACTGACATACAAACGTTTTTCTGTAACATTTAATTTTGTTCTGGAAAACTAATGTTTGCAAATCTAAAATGTTTTTGTACTGACTTGAAATTGTAGAAGTCATAAAGTAAAAATCAATTTTTAAAAAAAAGGTGCCTAAGACTTTTGCATAGTACTGTACTCAGAAAAGAGCAAAGCTGTCATGGGGGAAACACATCACTGTTAGCCCGAGTTTGTCACCTGCTTTAGCATATTAACATTAATACCATGAGATTAGCATGGTATGTTTTGGCATTTAATTCTAAGTAAAGACTCATTTGGATCATAAGTTTTCCATGAAGAGGAAAATCTGCTCTTGTTATATGCTCAGAGCCCAGTAGGTGGCTCTTTGAGTTCCCTTAAAAAAAAAAAGTCTTTGCTAAAAACAACCTCAGTTAAAGTTCTTACATGAAATGATCTCAAAGTCATGTAATATTTATTATTTATCTTATTGTTATTTCTCTGTTTTGTTCTAACATCCTAATCCCAAAACATGAATCAGTTTGTATTCATGTTTTACAATAGCCTGTAGCTGAGAGAAATGTGTGTAGAGCAGAGAAGAACATGAACACCACTGCACCACAATTTTAGCACTAGCTATGGATCTTGAGTAGTTTTTCAGTCTTTTAATTTTTCAACTTTTACGTTACAGAACATAATAGTTAGCCTAATGTCACCTAGCCTGCTAGCAAACATGATTTTGCTACTGATTTCAATTACACTCTGTAATTAGTTAATCTAATGCTATACTGTAACGTGCCAGAAAACTTGACTAATGGTTTTAATTACATAAAAGTTAGCTTAATGTGACTTTGCTCACTAGACAACCTGGCTACTTGTTTAAATTACACAACAGAATAATTAGTCTAATATTAGCTAATTTGCTAGCAAACCTGGCTAATGGTTTTATTTACATAACAACTAAACCCATGTTAGATAGCTTGCTAGTTTCCTGGCTACTGATTTACTGTATATTAGTTAGCTTAATGTTATTATTTTCTTTAGTGACATTTGATGCTGGTTTGCACAGTATGTTAGTTAGCCTAATGTTTGGTAACTTGCTAGAAACCCTGGCTAATGGTTTTATTTACATCATAGTTAGCTTAATGTGAGGTCACTCACTAGTCAGCCTGGCTACTGCTTTAAATTACACAACACGATAATTAGTCTAATGTTACCTCACTTGCTAGCAAACCTGGCTAATAATTTTAATTACATGACCAATAAACTAATGTTAGCTAGCATGATAGCACCCTGCTAGTGATTTTAATTACACTGTATCATTAGTTAGCTTAATGTTATCTATTTCTCTAGTGTCATTGGTTTAGTATAATTGTTAGCCTAATGTTAGCGAACTTGATAGGAAACATGGCTAATTGTTTAAATTATGTATTATTTAGCCTAATCTCTGCTTTTAAAAAAAAAACAGCCTGGGACAGTTAGCTGGTCTTATCTGGTCACTAGCCTCAGCTGGTCAGATCTGATGGTTTTAGAGGGCTTTTGGTTACTTTCTGGCTGGTTCTAGCTAGGCAAGCTAGTCCTATTGGTTCCCTTTGGTTAAATTTTGTTTTGGGAACTATTTCATATCATTCTGGAAATGTTTGCTTTAATAAAGTCAGCACTGTTCTGGGACTGTTTTGGGAATTCTCTTAAGGTAGGAACATTCACCAATGGTTGCTTTTCGATACTATTTTATATAACTACAAACTAATTTAATGAGAATGTTCAGGTAATTGATGTGCTAAAGGTCAAAGGAAGACTCGGAAATAATCATTTCTATCATTTTTTCTGTAAGGTTCCTGATCATTTTTGCATTGCAGCACACATGCTGTTGGCTCGCATCACCTTGCAGGAATAAGTGACAATGACCTGTTTTTGAACCTGTCGACAGAAACTTTATAAGATTTCAATATTTGCTTAGGTCCCCTCTAAAATCATAAAAGCTGCCCAGTTAGAACCAGCCTGTTCAACCAGTCTCGTCAATCTGATCAGCTATAACCAATCTGAATGTGACTACAACTCCTGTAAAACCATTAATCTTGACAAGCCTGACCAGATAGGGCTAGTTTTACAGCAGGGATGTGAGCTCACTTGCAGTTTAATGGTCATGTTTACTATATCTACAGACATCTAAAGTACTGAAATGAGAAAATTTCTTTGGGTGCTGCTGCTAGTCATAATGAAATGAATGTTTGTGAATTATTTGATCTTATGTTTACATTATCAAAAGAGATATATTCAATGTTTTCACATTCTGTGCTAAGTCTCATTGTTAATACATTTTTAGGAAATTCAAGCGTATGTTTGGGGAAATTGCACAAAGAGATAGCTACTGGGGAGCAAACCACTTCCTATAATATCTGTTCTCACTTAGCCAGTCGTGACGCTCTGTTGATGCACTTGTGGTATGTACGTACTGCAATTCATGTGCATGTTTATAATGCATTATTGCAGTTTATATGAGTAGTGAACATGGTTTCCTTTGTGTAGGTGCATATGCATGCAGCAGAGAGACAGAAACTGAATTGTGAACGGAAAGAAATCAGTGGTTTCTACTAAGGCATCTACTCAGGTAAATTATTTTCATAAAACTTTGCACATTCCTTAATATATCAACTGTGGATATAGTTTAAGGTTTGAACAACAACACAACAATTAATACTGGAGTAATTTATTGTCTTTGTGCTAGCTGTGTGCCATGTTTTGGGAATTGTACATTAGGCCTGTGATGTGATGATATGACAATTTTTGTCCAAAAATATGCACCGTAATTCTAAAAACGGTATTTAATTTAAAATGTAATTGCTTAACATAGTCAGGGGAAAAAAAGGAACACGTGATTTAAGTTTGCATAGAGATTTTTTTTTTTTGTTCCAAAGTTTATTGTTATCAGTTACATAGTTTTAAGTCTCGAGCCAAAGTAGCACCAATCTTTGTGTATGACACATTGCTTTCCGCAGTGGATATTCTCTGAACTGGAACAAATATTGTGCCCATGCATTCTTCTTGAGCGCTGATTGCTATGTATGATTTTGCTTTGTATCATTTATACTTCAAATACTAATACTACTAATAAAAAGCATTTATTGCAAATTCATTGAAAACCCCCTTTTTAAAATAATTATTCAATCAGTTGTCTAGTAAGTACATTTCTAAATCTCAAAAACATGAATATTTAGTGATTAATTACCTATATTTAAAACAATGAAACTCATAGCTGCCAATTTGTATGGATTTCACATGTAGTCATGTTTGCACAGAGACTGTATATTAGTCTCTCTTGTTCTTCACACATTAAATAATAATAATAATAATAATAATAATAATAATAATAATAATAATAATAATAAAATATCCTGATCTCAAGGGGGATAAAAATTGGTTCAGTTTCATGTGAATCAGGGTGATGGTTGGATTTTGTTTGCTTTCTGATGATTAAAGTCATGAGAACGGGTACAGACACTAACCCTGCCCTAATCTTTTCCAGTGAATATTTCTGTATTTGCAAGTGTGAAACCAATAGCGCTTAATTTTAAAATTCTTGTGCATATTTAAATCTAAACACTTTTAAAATAGCATCATGCATAATTTGGACTTGCTACTTCCAGTTTCAACTGATTAATAAGTTTTTTAGTTGACCATTTTTTCTTGTTGCTAGATTTTATTTAAAGTTACTCCTTTTTTCTGTTTTTCTGTTTTTAACAACGTTTTTAAGTGGCCAGCATACTTATGCAATATCGCACAGGCTAGAGTGCAGTTATACTGAATGTCAGCACGGTTGTGGTTTGGCCTTAGTATATCGACTAAGTGACATTTCGCATAAAATATGACCAAATGTTCTGTCTATTTTTGCTCCGCTAGCAGAAATAGATCTCGAAGAATCCACACTCACTTTAAAACAGCTAGCTAGCTCACACTAGTACTGATTTGTACATTCCCGTTAAAGGTGCTTCTGATAAAATTAGCATCCATTCTTCCTTTTCATCAACATCTTTCATATTTTAAGTCAAAAATATAATTTGCCATGTCCGCTGATGATGTCGCTAACTCTACTGTAATAACCATTTGGAACTAGGAAGTCGAATTTTATGTGGCAAACACAGAAGAGTGGAATGATACACTGTGAAACATCCCAGTGCAGTTATACTGAATATAGGCACCCTTGGAATGCCAATTGGCCAATCAAATTAGTGGATTGAAACTAGCTGTTGTATAAAATGCCCATATTTTTACTTAAAGCCCCTCTAATTCATAATTAGCTTCTTACTCTGATGTTTTTCTGGTTGATTTAAGTTGGATTATAGTACTCTGATAGACTTGAGGCCAACTCTAGAAATGACTCAGAATTAGCTGCCTGCTTATGTGAGTGCCCCGTTTTTACCCCAACCACACCAACCACAGAGTGACTTCCCTCTCTGTGTCTGAGACAATGTTCTTCATGTTTGTTTATGATAAAATCTCATGATGTTTAAACAGAAAAAATACTTACAACCCAAAACATACAGCCTAAATGGTATATAAGCCACTTGTTGCTAGTAGGCTGTGTGACAGTGGGCATATTGCAGTGCCATGCTCTGCTGCACAGTGTAGCTTTTTAAACTAGCTGGAAAGGCAAGTAGCACTGACGTGCATACAAACTGCAATCTTACCTTTTTTTTTTTTCTGTGAATACCATGCTGCTAGAAATGTGCACAAAATATACCACCACACCAAGCAAAGTTCGTGACTCACTTTTTGTAAAAACAAAATCGCTGTCAAAGAACCACTTCTTCTGATAAGAGGTGATGTTGCTGTCTATCATTATGCAATCTGACACGCCTACACAGTTCTGATCAGGGAGAAAATAGGACTTCCAGTTATACTTCAAATGTAGTTATAAGTGCAGGAGATACAATATATTCCTTAGTAAATTCTTAACAACAGATCTTTAGTTACAATACAGTTGCCAGAGGCTTTAAATATATTTTTTCTAAATGATTATATGCTCTAAATTAAATGATTACAAAACACAAAACAAATGTCACTTTTGTAAAACTACTTAGCTATGAATATAACACGGGTCATGCTGTCCGTAAAGGACGTGTGATTTGTTGATGATTGCATAATTTGTGCATGACTCTATCAAAAATGTTATCTGCAAGATACATATAATGTTTTTGGTATTGTTCCATTTCTGTTTTTTTTTTTTTTTTTTTTGTGATGACCTGTTATTCATTGTTATTAAGCCTTGTGCAGCCTTTGGTTTACACTTTATTACTATGTGTACCGAGCATACAGGGTCACCATTGATGAAGACGTCATTTTGTCTTTCATCCTTGTTTTTCTCCTCTTCTGGGGATAATGATAAGATCTCAGGTTTTCTTCTCTCTGAAAAATAACTGATAAAATAACCACACTGCATCTCTGAGCCAGCTCTCAGTCCAAGCTGAGGCTTCAGCTAAGCTCTCCCTGTTTGGATTGTTAACACGGTTCAGGATTTTGTGTTTAAAAGATTCACTTGACCAAAAATGCTCACATGGATAGCAGTTTTAGCAGAATGGGTTTCCTCAAGGGTTCTACTGATAACATTTTCTGAAAGGGAAACCCTTCTGCTGTAGGGTTTTACATAAAATAAACTTATTTTTTCTAAAAATGTTAAAAAAAACTGCCAAATAAAACTCATTACATTCGCAACAAGCAAAAATATATGAAACATTCAGTCAAAATATCTTTGTTACTCCATAACTTTTAACATACCATGTCTAATATTGTCAGGATAATTGAAAGAACCCCCTGTTCTTGCAACACAGAGTGCACTTTCACATTCCCTTACGAAATAAAACATATAGCACAGTGCTGGTGAATTCTCAAATCTGACTGGTCAAAAGGTGTTGATTAATTTTCTATAACAGCACACCTTAGACAGTGGTTCCGACTGCAAGGCAAAGAACAATGAGGGGAAATAAGTATTCAGACACTATATTTTCTTATTTAGTATACCAGTTAATGCAGTATATCCATTTCAAATTAATACGTGTTGTGTTTTGACTTTGTACTGTAAAAGTACTGTATGTATTCATGAGCATTAAAACACAAAATATAATGAGGAAAAAGTATTCAGACACCACAAATTACCAACATTAGTACTTTGCCTATCACTATTGTTGGCAATTACAGCTTTGAGGTGTCTAAGGGAAGAAGTCGTTAGCTTTTCTGCAGCATTGTGGTTCAGTTTTGGCCCATTCCTCTTGCCAAGTCACATGGTATGTCTGATGGACTTGCAATTTCAAAAATCTGTTTTATCTGAAATTTAGCACACTGTGTAGCACAATTTGCTTAAACTCATTCAGGAAAGGATTATGATTGGATGAGTTATGTGCCAGAGCAGGAAAACCATCCACATATACTCCATTCTAACACCATAAGGCATGCAGTAAACATGAGTCCAAAAGGTGGATTGTTAGAATGGAGTATATGTGGATCAATAGGGAGGATAATCTTCTCACTGTTTTGAGTATTTGTCAGAAAACTGAACCCATCAAATTGCTGCAAAAGTTATTCTGCTGGCTACAATAGAAGATTGTCAAAACACAGTGTGCATTGCAGTTTGCTGCCTAGCCCCAGACCAGTCAGAGTGCCCACGCTGACCCCTGTCCACCACCGAAAGTGCCTACAATGGGCACATGAGCATCAGAACTGGATCATGTAGCAATGGAAGATGGTGGCCTGGACTGATGAATCACATTTTCTTTTACATCATGTGGAGGACTGGGTGCATGTGCATCACTTACCTGGGGAAGAGATGGCACCAGGATGCACTATGAGAATAAGGCAAGTTGGCGGATCTTGCATCTTTGGGTTGTGCTGGACAAACAAGTCCGATCCATGGAGGCCCCATCTCACAACTTACAAGACATAAAGGATCTGCTGCTAATGTCTTGGTGCCAGATACCACAGAACACCTTCAGAGGTCTTGTGGAGTCCATTCCTTGATGGGTCAGAGCTGTTTTGGTGGCACAAGGGGGACCTACACAATATTAGGCAGGTGGTTTTAATGTTATGGCTGATTGGTGTACATGGTTCAAAATATAGAACCTAAGCTTTATGCTACCTTTTTCTTTTTCTAATTCTTTTCATAATTTAGCCCTTATCCATTTCCACCAGATTGACAAATCTAACACATTCTTCCTCTGAGAAGCCAGCTACTGCATTTTTCCCCTCGATATGCTGCTGATGCAATATGAAAAGACATTATGTGTGTATATTTCAAGTGGATATATACATTGAAGTTATATATTTAATAACAAAAACCACTGTCTGAATACTTATTTCCCCTCCCATATGTTGTTGCTGCACAACATACAAGGGTGTTGTGTAGCCAACACTTCACATAAACATTTTTTTTTTTGTATCATTGGTAAGGGGTCTCTGGTGTCAGCACTTTGTGCTGTTATTGGAAAATAATCAACTTCGTGGTGGTAAAAGTAACTTCAGTTCATGCCAGGCCCCATCACATCTCCCTGCTGTTGATTATTTTCCTATAATACAACACACAGTTGTATTTAATTCCTTAGTCGTAATACTTATCCAAACACATTGTGAAACATGGATATCAAATGCAGCGCTGTTTTCACGATTCTGTGTTGTGATTTGCAGGATCTGATGAGCAATGGAGAGAGGAGAAGGCAACAGCTCAGTCTCTCAAGGTCACAACTGTAACCATTCAGAGGAATACAAATTCACCACCTACACCGTGGTCTTCAGCCTGGTCTTTATTTTTGGTCTCTTGGGCAATGCTGGCGCTCTGTACGTCTTCTGCAAGCTCTCGGTGAAGAATCGTCTCTCTACTATCTTTCTCATCCACCTTGCTGTATCAGACCTCATCTTTATCCTTACATTGCCACTAAGGATCGCCTTTTACTTCAACAACTCAGCTTCCAGGTCTACAATGTCATATTTGAACCTTGCCTGCCGTTTCTCCACCTTCTTGTTCTACATCAGCATGTACTGCAGTATTTTCTTTCTGACAGCCCTTAGCGTGTGCCGCTACCTGGTGCTAGCAGGTCGAGTTCGGCTCCAAAACAGTGAGGCTTGCAGATGGGCTCGCTTCCTGTGCTGGGGAATCTGGGCTTTTGTGGTAGGGGGGAACATTTTATACCTTGGTGTAATTTCTGGGTTCAGCATGCGGGCAGAGGGATGCTTGGAACCAGCAGGGAAAGAGTCCTGGGCTTTGCTGTATCGTCTGAACCTGGTGGTGCTGGTGATCTGCTTTTTGCTTCCGCTAACAGTGGTGTTGATTTGCTACTCCCTCATGATCAGACACATCTTGAGGATCCGTGCTGGCCAAAGGCAGCGTGACGTGGCTCTGATCTGCTTGGTGCTTTTGATCTTCTGTCTTTGTTTCCTCCCTTACCACATCCAGCGCACTCTGCACCTCCACTACATGATGTACCAGCACGCAGAGGCATGCCAGTTGCTGGCCACCTTGCAGAAATCAGTGGTGGTGACGCTGTGCTTTGCTGCAGTCAACAGTTGCCTGGATCCACTTCTCTTCCTGTTTGTGGGCCATGGTTTCAAAGCAGTAATCAATAAGTTCATTGCTCGTGCACAACTTTCTTGGGCACTAGAGAATACCAATTTGAGTTCCATGTCTCCAGCTGTTGTGCAGCTACCATTGGTTGGAGAACCAAATACAACAAACGGGGACCATGGTTTCTCTATGGAGTTGCCACTCTCCCAGAAAAGGGATATTACTGTTTGATGGCTCCACACACCATTATATTACAGTCCATTGTTCCATTTTTCAGTATGATGGTACTTCAAGATAATCAGGAACTCTTCAATCAGGGAAGTGGGCGTTTAAATCTGCCATGCTTAGTCCAATGACACAAGGCAGCAAAAAATAGCTGCTAGACTTTTTGGGGTATTTTTTCTTCCTTGGTGCTTGAATTAAACAGACATTGCTCCAGCCTAGTCTCATTTTCTGTCTTATTACAGCTGATATGTGTCTTCTAGACTCACTAAGAGAACAGTCAAGATTATAAAACAAGTGGATAGTTGTGCCGTGTGTTCCTCCAGACAGGCGGTAATAATTAGAGAAAAAAGGGAGCAAATGAACTACACCATACATCTGCAGTTAATCAACCTTATGATCTGACAAACTCTTCAGAATGGCTTTTAAAATCCACAGTGGTTAGAACATTTTGATTTGACATCTAAGCAGTTTTTCTAAGAAATCTCATTCTTTGATCAATGTGTATGACAGTTAAGGAACCTGAGGAGATCAGTAGTTAGACTGTGTTGGTTTCACCTATATAAGCACATTTTCCTGGACAGCTATGAGCATGTGAATATATTCACAAAGTAGATAAGCCTGGTTTAGCTATATCAAAAGATTAACAAAGTGCACATGGCAAGGCATGTACCACATTCCATGACTGATATCTTAAAGATGTGTGTCTTCTTCCTGCCAAGTGCAAAAACGTCCTCTTTTTCATAGTCTGTTTGAAACTGCATTCTGATTTGATCACAGTTCATTTAAAGTGCCTTAAAGTTAATGCTTACAGTAATAAGCCCTGAACATGGAAGCCTAAATGAAACGTGTTATCTCAGAATACTTTTGATTAACTAAGTTTATTGGAATGGGTATCATTTAAATTCATCCCTGCCACAAGATAAAGTGCCTTTGCACATGAGATGTTTAAAAATGGTATAGAAGCCTGTTCTAATATCTGTCACACCATACTTATTATCCTGCTGTGGATTTAGTGGAAATCAGCTGCCAAAATATTTAACCATAGATAATTATCCCATGCTAAATGTAACATTTTAGGAATAGCACAAGTATTTTCCCCCGTGTCCTTGACTCAGGAAATGTATTCAATTAACTAATTCAAGTCCATCACAGGTTAGGAGGGATGGATTAGTAAATCCTGGGCCCCTGGGCAGGAACCTATACAGGAACCCTCTCACCACCCCATTAGGCATGAACCAGTGGAAGGAACCCTGTGTACCCCACAACCCAGCACATGCAATATTAAATGCACTGTACATCATTAAACATCTATTATGAGTATTTGAGTAGTTTCGGTGATACTTTGGAACACAGTCTCACTGCAGTCGCATCCAATTTATTTCAGGCTCTCTGACTTTACATCCATTGGCTTACATTCCATGAATCATGTTTTGTGTGACAGCTTAATGGCCTAGTCATTCATAAATCGACGCTACAAGGACCATTAGTGGCCATAGTTCCCAGTAGACCTGATTGCAATCAATCCCTATAGGGTAGGAACTATGGAAGGGGGTGGCACAGTGGTGCAATGGGTACCCCTGGGTCATTCATTAGCTTGGGGAACTGTGTGGAGTTTTGCATGTTCTCCCTGTGTACATATAGGTGTTCACCAGGCTCTTCAATTTCCTCCTACCTCCCAAAAACATGCCAGTAGGTGGATTGGTGACTCTAACTTGCTCTAGTTGTGAATGAATGTACAAATGTGTGTGCATGGTGCCCTGTGATAGATTGGAGTCCCATCCAGGATGTGTTCCTGGGATAAGCTTCGGATCAGCCATGATGCTGACCAGGATAAAGCTCTTGAATGAATCTTGTGGAATGATCTGTTTGTATTGTTGAATCTTTTGTTTTATACTCTAAATCCTTCATAAGGACACAGGCAAACTCCTTTCAATACTAACAAACGTGTTCACGTGTTCATGCATTTCACATTCTTTAGGAGAGATTTGTACCAAACAGATCATTTATCTCACATTTTGTGGCAGACTGTCTCTGGTGATTTCCATCTTATTTGCAGAAATCCCTTTGATAATCAGTATGCTGTGTTTTTTGGCAGAAAGAGCTTCATGTTAATGTTAGTCCCTGAAGACTCAGTCCAAAAATGTAAATGAAAAGCTAGCATGATCTTATAATTATATTTAAACCATACTTGGAGATTTTGTTGCTGCTGCCAATGTTTACATGCTTCGTTTGTGTCGAATGCCCTGTAATACCATGTAATGCTATGTAATAAAGGAAATATCTCGCTCCATTTGGTGTGAATGTATTTCTGTCCATATGCAACACATCAAGACTGAAAGCCTTTCGTTTTTATGTGACGGATGAGTGCATACCTCAGCTGATCTCCTTCCTGTCTCCTCTGGGTGAACTCCACTTGAATGATCCCACACAAAATGCTTTGGCTTAGGTGTCTCAGAGGAGGGGGGTAAAAATTTCCTGCTCACTCTTTAAAGTCTATTCTCACAAGGTACATGTTGCTATAAAAAAAAATGTGATTTCCAAAAACAGACTAGTGGTTACTGATGAACAGAATATATAGAATATATAGAATTCAACAAATAATCCCCAATGTTCTGAAAATTCTCCCAGGTCATCTTTTTTAATGGTAGTACTTGAGACCAGTCACTTATTAACAGAGTCACTAACATTGTTAAGAAAAACAAAAACAACAGAACTTTACCTCAAAAACCCAGTGTATGTTGGTGGACAACACACCTACCTTATGTTTTTAGTGACGAAAGACCACAGCCCCACCCTAGTGTTCACAAAATCAAGGCTTGCAAATTCACAGGTCAAAGTTAACCTAGATAAAATCAGTGTGGAATGAAATTAATCGCTAACAGAAGAAAGTGCTCGTCCTTTCACTTGAACGAATCGGCTTGAATTTTATTTGTGTTTTGTCTTAAAGTTGCTTTAGCTGAAAAAGCAGGAAGGTGTAGTTCTTAGCAGTCTCCCATATTGTCGTAGCAAGGGGTCAAAAATGTTAAATCATGTGGCTAAACCGTAGATGTTGGCACCTCTGTATTAACGACTGTGGTTTTGTCACGTACTAAGATAAACCTTTAATGACTTCGGTCATTGCTTTGCGATTAAATATGATTTTGCTTGTAGCTGTTAAGGTTAAAATAAACTTAAAATCATGATGTGACTTAATATCGTATGCTAACATTTGTTTTATTTATTAAAGAACAACACATAATATTTTTTTATACATTTATAGTTACATTTAATGTCGTGGAATGTCCATGAAACAAATTAGTTACTTAGTTAGTTAGTTATGTTATAGTAGGTATAAACAGTTGTTCCCTCATCAGCCTCTCCTTTTCCTTCCTCTTGTTACAAAGTGCTGACACTAGAGGTTCCTTCCAAAACTGCTACACATTTTTTTAAAATCTGTTTTTGTGGAGTGTACACCATATAAGTCCCTTTGAATTACACATTAATATAGAAACACTAATGTTTTAGAATGAGTGCTTTAACATAAACCAGAGCTGGAGTAATATCGAGGAGGTGTGTGTGTGGGTGGGATGGGCTATAAATCAGCCTGACCGTGTTACTTCACTGCATGCTTCAGTTATTGTGAGTGGAATTAAAAGCCCAGTTGTGAAAAGTTGTGAAACTTACATTTTAACGCTCCTTGGTTGTTGATTGTTCTGTGCACACACTTTCTGAGGCACTTAAGAATGCAGCTATGATGAAAGAAATCAGCTGAATAAAACCGTATGCAAATTACCACCAGGATTTCACAGTTATACATTAAAATAAATCAGGTGCATTGGAGACACTTTTACTTTACTGCTTGTTAAACTAAACCCCATTGAGTCTAAAGAGTGAAAAAACACAAAAGAGATTACCAGAATGTCCAAAGATGTCAGTAAATAAATGAGACTTTAAAAAAATACTCTGGCATACTGTTATACTGGTATAAATCAAGAGACTGATAGAGATTAAAAAAAAAATCAATTTCTCTGTTTTGTTTTTATCTATGAGCCAGATCTAGTCATGAGTCATAAAAATATTACACCCTGATAATATAACAGTAAATCAGACTGTGTCCTTTTAAAATCAGGAAACACTCCAACACATGAAAAAACAGACAAAATGCGATAAAGCAACATCTAAACGCAGCTTGGTGCTGGGAAGGACCTCTGAGACAAGGTATGTAAACCAATTCTGTAGTAAATATATTTTTACAAATTTTCCTTGAGCCACAGCAGATAATTGTCCACAATTCTGCGGGCGACTTCGAACTCAGTGGGCCACATCGTGAACATAATTGTACCATGAAACCCCTCTTCGTAGTGTTCATGTGTCACATCGACGCCAGCCAGACGCAAGCGTGTTACATACATCATGCCGTCGTCACGCAGCACATCGTACTCACTTGTTAGAATGTAGGTTTTAGGCAGCTGACGCAACACAGCGTCAGGCACCAGTAATGGCGACGCCCGCGGGTCTGCTAGTGACAAAGAGGTTTTGTCTGTCGATATAGACAGGGTGCTGTAGTTGTATGCCCGGCGGTACGGCTCAGGCAGGAAGACGCTCCAGTTGACGAATTTAAGCAGCGCAATGGATTCTGCACTGTTGTGGTTGTTGGTCAACATGGTGGTAAGAAATGATTTGTCGCTGGTGAAGTACTCACTCCAGAAGCGTACCATGAGTGTTCGTGGCAGGATTGGCATGTGCTGGTTCTGCTGGTATGACGGTGTGTTGAGATCCAGTGCTTGCAGGGCTGGGTAGATTAAAGCCTGTGCTTTTAGTTTCACATGCTGATTTGGTTCCAGCTGCAGCTGAAATTAGAAACACAAGCAGTGGGTGAAGTCCTAGTGTGAACTAGAAATGACTAGTTTAAATCCCGAATTCCTGAATTCCTGAACAAAACATTAAGCTATCCTCGAAGGACTCGAGTTCTGCTGTAAGGCATGAATTAATGTTTGTGCACAGGTACTGCCTGGCCCCTCCTCACCACTTCTGTGTTCCATTTGAGGATGTGTACCGTGTGGGTAAGTACATTCCCACCTAGTCCAATCCACCTACTAGTATTTGTGAGGTGGAAGGAAACCAGGAACCCACACTGAGAAAACAAGCAAAACTCCACACAGGCAGTAACCCAACCATGAGGTCAAACCAGGGATGGCAATGTTATGCTCTGTGCCTCCTTTTGGCCATAAATGTAAAATTATTCCATATTAATCCGATGTATCTCACCTGCTGTGTTACAGCGGCTGCCAGGTTCCCTCCAGCACTGTCCCCTGACACTGCAACACGCTCCGGATCCACCTCGTACCTGTCCAGAACATCAGGCTGAAGGAAATACTTCACTACACGGTACACATCCTCAAATGGAACAGGGAAGTGGTACGGAGGGGCCAGGCGGTACCTGTGCACAAATAATAGTTAATGTGTTACAGCAGAACTTGATTAGTTCTAGGAAAGAATCAGTGAATCCTACATGATAAAGTAATTCTTTTCTCAACTCATGTCAAATTAATCATTATTTTCATTCCATCCGAAATTAAGTGGCTCCCAGTACACTGTGTAACATACAGGACAAAATCAAATGCAGAATGGATGACTAGACTGGTTGTGCAAATTGCTTTCAGCGTAAACATCATAAGTAGCTCTCTGTATATAAGGAAACTGGAGAAAACTGCAATGTTAGTGACACCTAAACCTCACTTAATGCGTGACTAAATTGTGTTACAAAATCCTCCTCTTTACACTTCCTTTATTCATTGTTCCTTATTCAGCTTAAGCTGCATCTTAACTGGATTAATATGTAGAATAAGGGTGTCATACATCTTGTGGGCCAGAATAAAGGTTGTGATCCAACCCTCTAAATTAAATTCGTCTTGTGGACCATAACTGAATTGAAAAATTTTAAAAACAGGAGCTAGTCTGTGTAATTCCACTAGGAGGCAAAATAGAGCAAAAAAGAAATCTCAGAGCCATAAACATATCAACTACTGATAATAATATTTAATTTTTCATTCATGAGCAGAAAATCTGAGCATGTGTCTTTCTAAAAGAATATATTTAGGGGTTTCACAGTAAGAAGGGAAGTAAAGAATACTATTTTGCAATTTTTGTTTTGTTCTACTTAATGTTATGGGCTATTTTGTGTAGATTTATGGCATATAATGCAAGTTAAGTAAAAGCATAATTTAAAAAGCATGATTTCTTCTGCTAATAATTTGCAGTCCATTCTTTAGTTTAGTGTACAATGGACAGTATGTTCCATTTGTGCATTCAGAATGTACCTCAGATAAATGAAGAAGAAGAAGGAGCCTTTATTTTTCACATATACTGTATATTATA
Organism: Pangasius djambal; assembly: GCA_022985145.1. NCBI lineage: Eukaryota > Metazoa > Chordata > Actinopteri > Siluriformes > Pangasiidae > Pangasius > Pangasius djambal. The sequence continues at coordinate 3,897,459 of CM040995.1, forward strand.
GCACAGTGAAATTTTTTATATAATATATATATAATATATAAACAGCTTGTTAGGAAGCAGGGGTCAAAGCGCAGGGTCAGCCATGACACGGTGTCCCTGGAGCAGATATTCTTAAGGGTCTTGCTCAAGGTCCCAACAGCAGCAGCTTGGCAGTGCTGGGGCTTGTACCCCTGACCTTCTGATCAGTAACCCAGAGCCTTAACCGTTGAGTTTTTTGGTCCAGACAACTGGAAATTGGACTAAGTGCAATGTGGCCTGTTAATTAAAATGAGTCGGACACCTCTGATGTAGACACTATGTACTCGAGTATGTAGTACCTTATTTTAGTAACACTCTCTCAGTGATCTCTCATTTTTACCAAACGAGATTAAGCATCGAAGTCCATAACATTATTCCCATTAACTTTACTGTGCTTCGGAACTTATTTTCTCATTTTAGCCATCCATCATGTGTGAAATCTTTGAACTCCCTGCCATTCTTTGCTCTATTGTTCTCCTGCTTCACATAGCAGGAGGTGCAGCTACATATCTCACCTAGTAATACATTTTCATAAACTCAGGACAAACATGCATGCTTGCACGCAAGGTCTAGGGTGGAGCACATGACCACACATCTTGTTTTACTGAGAAGGGATAAAATAAAATAGGACAGTGCCAAGTCTAACAAATCTCTGTGTTAGTAATGGCATTGCAGACAAAAATCATTCAAAAACAAAGGAATTATAAGGGTATGAGTTAAAATCAGTGGTTTTACAATACTGTTTATGTCCCACACCATTTCTAAAGTTTCCATTTCTATCTCCTAAACCAAAACTAAAGTCAAGCTTTCTAAAAGAAAAAATGGCAACTTTGCATTTCTGGCTTTGAGCGCATGGGCTGGAACACACAAGGAGTACTTTTTTGTTTTCCTCTCACTGTGCTCTGGCTCCAGATCATCATACGCACCTGATCCTTATTATCCATCCTGATGTCTCTTTTCTTCTTTACTTTTGTGTTCTGTAAAGTTTTCCATGTGCTGATCCATGTTTTATAGCACCATGCACATTTATGCCTAGTTATATCACCGCACTGTCAGATTCTCAAATCACATTGGTCAAAATGTGTTGAATCACAGGTTAATATGAATGCACTCAGTCTAATACATTGTTGTTTCCATAGCAACTGCTCATTCACTAAGACTAAAAATAAAGAGATTAAAAATGTATTGTTATTTCACAAAGAAAATGTCTCATTGTTGATATAGTGAAGTCTAATGGGTTGATATGGAGATGTTTATGTAACTTTTATGGAAGGAGTCTCCAGTGGCAGTGGTTTGTAACAGTCAGTAAGCTTTCCACCACTGGAGATTCTTTACAATTTTTGGTTTCTCAGTAAAATGACAAGCTGCACTTTTAGTTTTATTAGTAATGGAGCATATTTTATAATAAAAATATGTGTGCGGGGCATAATTAATAATGTGTATAGCAGCTATAACGTAAGTAACAAGGACTAATGTTTCATTGATATTCCACAATATTAAATGGAACTATAAATGGATAAAAATTATAATGTATAAATATGTTATAGTTATATAAACTACATAAAATGTTATATAGGCACATTGCTGTGGTATAAGAGTAATAAAACACATCAGGACATGCTTTTATAGGAAATTAATTAATTTTGGGGTGGAAACAGTAATTTCCTATAACAGCAGTGTTTTATTGTTAAATAAACTAACATAATAAATATAATAAAATAATAAAATGTTTTATTTCTTACTTATTGTGATAAAACCAAATTTTTTTCTAGAAGATTTAATATATTTTTTTATTATTTAGCATATATATTTTTCAATTATATTAATATTATTAATCTAATAATGATAGCTTAATTTGTTATTTTTAAAACATCTTCACTTGCTAAAATACAAATGCACTAACATTTGGGACATACCCATATTATTATTTCTAGATTTTCTGGTTTGATCTTTTAGTCTGTGTTTTGTCTGATAGGGATTTGCCATGTCTGACTATGTTCTGACCCCGCCATGGTCTAAAACTCATGGACAGACTTCACATTTCTGCCTCGATTTGCTACAGAAAGTTTTTTTTATAGAGGCAGATCCCTGGCATATTGTCACATGCCATGTTTTCTGTGTACAGCCAATCACAGAGAAGTACATAATACTTATTTTACACAGGTTGGATAGGCACAGATAAGCAGTGAAAAAGACCAGAGTTGCCAGACAGTTTGAGCCAAGGCAAAGCGTGACATTAGTATTATAAGGTTCTAACTGGGTGAAGAGCCATTTTGAGGTATGGAGCAACAAAGTTTGGACATTCCTGTTAGAAAACCTCTGAGCTACCATAATCTACAGGATATCCAAATGTCAGGAACTGATCCGAATACGCTGAGCACAATCTGCATACAGCATATGTTGTAAATAGTAAATACAAAATGAAATATATGCAGTTTTATTCTCAAAAAATGATAATATTGAGCTCACAAAAGTTGGAACAGATGTAATATATTAGTGGCATAACACTAATGCTCAACTTATACAGAAGATTTATGAAATCCAGCACAGGTTCAGCCAAACACCATCAATGTTGGGCAAGTTATAAAATAATAATAATAAATAGCTACTTGAAAAGAAGAAGCTTGAAAACCACAAATACTGGGATCGAAAAGTCTGAGCATGCTACCAAGAACTGTTTTTATTACCCAACTTACAAATTTGATTTCTCTGACAAGATCACGCCATCCTGCGCTAAGCAAAACAGTCTGTTCATTATTTAAAGCAGCAGGGATGATAATGGACAACATACAGATGGAAATACTGAATATCATGGGTTACTCATTAACACAGTTATCACTGTGTGTGGATTTTTAAATGTGAATGAAATATTTGATGTCACAACAATTTCAGAGATGAGGCACATGATATGAAGATACTGTAGAGATTTTAAAAATAATCTTTTTTTTTTTAAATAAATAAAGCGGTTTTTTGAAGTGCAGGGAAACTTTTGGACTCTGTAGCTGAAACCCTTCCTGGATTTTGACAGAATGTGGCTGAATACTCACTCTACAGAAACAACCACTGCGTTTAGTTCTGTAACCATCTGTCTGGACAGGAGATCATACGGGCCCATTTCTGCAAACAGAGAGAGAGGAGTTTGCACTATATACAGTACACTAAGTGCAATTATAGGCATAATGCATGTAAGGAATAAAACACATGGGGGGAAAGTTGTTATAGGAAAATAATCCATGATGTGTTGGTGTGATGCAGCCTATCACAAAGCAGAAGTGGTTTATTCTTCTTAAACAACAGTGATTTGCCAACAATTACAGACATAGACATAGACATAGAATGAATGCTTTGGAATGTCTGCAAGACAATTTATCACTTACATTATAGCAGCTATAAATGGCCGTTCCCTCACCAGCCTCTCTTTTTTCTCTCTTTTAAAGTTAATAAGACAAAAAAAAGCAGCTTCTCATGTTACCAAAAAACCTGAAAGAGAAAACACCTCTTCTAATCCTGGCGGAAAACTTAAGGTTACAGCTTTACCTCTAATTGTTACAAAGCACAATTAGTGAACACTGGAGACTCGCCTTCCATAAATGCTAAACAAACATCCATCTGTTCTATGTACCACTTAACCTACATAGGATTGTTGGGTAACCTGAAGCCTATCCCAGGGGACAAGGCAGTGGACACCCTGGATGGGGTGCCAACCCACTGCAGGGCACAAATGCACACACACTCTGGACAATTTGGAAATGCCAATCAGAATACAACACATCTCTTTGGACTGGGGGAAGAAACTGGAGTACGTGGAAGAAACCACCGAAGCACACAGGGCAGAAGGGGGACTTCTGCAACCCTGGAGGTAAGAGGCAACAGTGCTAACCACTGTAAATTGTTAATATATAAATTGTAACATATTAGAATGAGTACCTGTGATTTGCCTTGCAGCCAGACGGAATGTCAGAGCTGCTTCTGACCAATCAGAATTGAGAATTCATCAGGTGGTATACATTAATGCATGAAAAGTATGTAAATAGCCTGCATAACTGCATGTGTATTTAAAGTTTATGAGACTCACTAGAGCTGCCCAGACACCATCCTCCACCATGCAGGTAGATGATGGCTCTCCTCATCTCGCCTGTTCCTCTGTCCTTCCTGGGTTCATATACCACCACCTCCACGCCATTAAAATGCTCTTCTGCTACCTTCACCCGCTCGTCAGACACAGGTACCACTCTTTCTAGGAACGTGATGAACATCATCACGTCCATGTAGTCCGTCAGACCTAGCATCTCGCCGAAGTCTGCCTGGAGAGAAAAGAAGGGATGATGGAGAGAGAGAAAGTGACATGACTTTGAGTTTAGACGGGTGTGTTTGTTTGGAAAGATGGATGGTGTAAGCACATTTAGCTAATCTTGACCAAGGACAGGGTGATATATGAGCTCCACATATGACTAATCTATATGACCCTCCAATTTTTATGTACACCCTGATCTGTTCTCAAACACACACACACACACACACACACACCTAGCATCAGTCAAGTATATACATGCCTCAGGTGCTTTTGCTCCAACTATGTGTCACAGAGTGAGGAGCCAGATTGTAGTAAATAAGGCAACAACCTTTCATAATGAGGCATGTTTTAATTATACTGTCAGATTTATCAACTTAATTAAGAATGATTACAGTGAGGGCCTTAGGCAGTTATCATGCTAGTCAGCTTTTAATAAGTAATGATTTTTTCTATGTGCTCCTGTCAGGAATTAGTAGTGGAGGCACATGCAAGTGCAGCTAATTTATTGTGTAAAGTACAAACAAAACAAATGCCACCATGAAAAACAAGAACCATCAATGTGAACTATGGATATGAGGCAAGAGCCATACAGACTATAAGCGATAATGACACACGTGACAACACATGACAACTACAACAGAATCTTGGCAGTGAGATGCTGAAAAACTAGAACTTAAACAGTGGTGCTAACAAGGCATAATGAGACACAGGTGACAGTGCTTAATGAGGCATGTGATGTGCTGGGGCTGATGGGTAGTGTAGTTCTGTGCTCTTTGGCGCTACAATGACAGCACCCTTGGGAATGTGCTGCAAGTAACATGTTATTGAGTACACTGTAAACCCTAATGTTATCTTTACTTAAACAATCAAGTTATCATGACTAAACATTACTTAAAATGTTGTGTTTTGTACACATAAATCAAAAATCTAAGTTAGTTTAACTTATTTACCTACTACAAAATACATGACTCCGTGTGTGTTACAAAGAAATGGCAATCATGTTGAGGATGTTTTGCAAATAAAGATTCATTTTGCTAAAAAGTGTTAATTTCCCCTATGTATGGAAACTTTTGGGACATCCTGTATTTAAGTATGCTTGAAATGAACACCAAGTTAAGTGAACTTAATTATTGTAGTACACTAACCCACTGGTGGACTAGTGGCTAGCATGCAGCCCGGGCTCGATTCATGGTCAGTAAACAATAAAATACTCTGTATGAACACCAAGTTGGGTGGAGTTAATTATGTAAGTACACTATATGAACACCAAGTAAGTTTTATGAGATCCCATTACTCAATTAAAATGAGGCAACAAGTTTAATCAATCAGTTGAGTACAGTCAACTTGTTAGCGTTTTCATTTATTTCAGATAAATGTGCTGTTCAATAAAATTATAATTATTATTATTATTATTATTATTATTATTATTATTAACTGTGTTTTTATTTTTCAGTGACATTTAATAAAATTATTTCACTTTAATTTTGTATTGATAACTGTGCTGTTTAATTCCCTCAGTTATATAATAATAATAATAATAATAATAATAATAATAATAATAATAATAATGACATATTCTTAATATTCATATTAGGGTGAGTCAAATGAAAAAAAAAATTCAAATATGTGTCACAAAACTGTATCAGGTTTAAGATATCAGTAGAAGGGGCTATTAAGAACAATGGCCCAGTAGTACATTTTTACAACTACTTTGCAACTATAAATTGATAGTTAACATGCACACATATGTATATATATATATATATATATATATATATATATATATATATATATATATATATATATATATATATATATATATATATATATATATATATATTATTATTATTATTATTACTGGCATAAGGGATGGGAAAGATGGGAACAGTTTACAGAGATAATATTCAAGTAAGCAGACAGGTCAAAATGCTGTGTTAGTCATATATACATGCTACAGTAGTAATGTTTATGTAGAAATAGTTGTACACATGAAATAAACATACGTTAATACTTATAATACTTTTTGGATATACTAATGAGATATTAACATGAAATAATCAATCAACCATCTATGAGCTTCAGCTAGATCAAAATACAGGATTAGGAAAATACATAAGCAACAGCTCCTCCATAAATAAACTCCTGGTGCCTATAATAACTCCTATAATTAGAACAGGTGAGCAGAGCTTCCAATGGCTGGATTAAGATCTGACATAATCTGACATAATGTTGTTAACTCTCATTCAGCCTCTGAGCACTTGAGACATATTCAGATAATGTGAAACATATCATATATGATTTAAAACTTAATCCAATAACTGTTACACAGAAGACTCAACATGATTGTGTTACTGTGCACAGTTGCACCTCCTCTATTCCTGTGTTAGTGTGCCTTCTTGCATAATTGCAAATTCAAATAAATGTTGACATTTTCAAAAATAAATAAATAAATAAATCTCTAACAAAGTTAGCAGGTTAGTTAAGTACAATATGGTCAAATATTACTGCTGAAAAACGTGTTATAAATGTTATACACTTATATTTTAGGTCTAAATTATTACAGGTTTTTTTTATCATTGGTGTGTAAAAGTATTGAAAATGTATATTTATATGTATATTTATATTCATATTTATTTTTGAAAAAATATAGTAATTATGCAGTTTAACTCTGATGTTATGTGTTATTTTTAAAAAAATAATGTTTGGATTAATTTGTGGATTAGGAGTGATTTGGAGTAGCACTTAATAGAGTAATACAAATGAGAATAATGGTCTATGTAACACTGGAGTGGTACATTTACATTTTATATTTACATTTTAATTTTAAAAAATAGCATTCAGTTAGCAGGAAATTAACTGTTGGCAGAGTGTTGCCATATTTTGATACGTGCTGACACCATGCGTAAAAGGCGCATGCGGCTTTCAGAAGTGATGTTAGGATACGAATCTTTGTTCAAATGCAGAAATGGACTTACCAGGTGACTCAGACTCCTGAAGAAGCAGTCGGTGATCATGAGCTTCCATCTCTGCTCTATGTTATCCGGAATGGGCGAGTAGATGTAGTACGCCGTTAACGCGCACACGGAGAGGAGGAAAAGCGCTCCTATGGATCGCATTTCAGGTGCTTTGTAACGGACAGCGGAGCGCACGAACAAAACTTTCCCTCTTCCGCTTGTTAGCCAGACACTCCGTTAATCCGGGATTAAGTTTGAATCTCGACAGGACGGCGCGCGCGCACCGGCCTTTTCCCCCCCGCCGAGACCACGCGCAGACCCACTGGGAGGGGCTCCGAGCGCGTGCTAGGACCAGCTGAACGTTTCTTACGTGCAGTGATGTTTATGCATTACTAGGCATGCATACAATTTCACCACAATTACTAACTATAATGATTAGTTTTTATAAATGGTATTATATATTCTATTATAATACCTGCACTAAACCTTTTTTTTTTTCAGTTCTGACACATTCCTGGATTTCTCATTTAAAAAAAAATAGAAGAGATTGTGAGCTCACAGAGAAGTCAGTAGTCAGTTGTCTTCACTGCACTTATTGGAGCCTTAGGGAAAACTGGTAGCCTGTGGCATCTCATTGGCTAAATATAACTGTAAGTGAGACCATATGGAGTGCTAGGCAGCATGACTGAGTGGATACGTGTTTATTAACTGTTAATAGTGAGTGTGCATTAGGTCAAGGGTTCCCATACTTATATTTCTCCCCAGACACAATTATAACATCAGCACGGATTTAGTTCATGAATATAATCCACTTATTCCAATATTAATCACATTTTGCAAAATTGTCCTCTCAGATTTATTTCTGGAAGCCATTAGAGCTTTTGGATTCCTGAATGTCTCAAGATAAAGCTTAAATTTAGAGAAAACCTCTACCTCTATCACTCTTCTACCTAGAATGACTTAGTAATAGCTTCGTAAGGAATAAAACATTTGATGTTACTGTTAGCATCTTAAAAGCACTACCCAAAGTGTTTTATTCCACTTATAACACAGCATTTTGCCAAGAATTCATTTTTTAATTAATTAATTAAACACTTTATCCGGGTATAGTTACATCTAATGGTGTGGAATGTCTGCAAAAACAACTTAATTTGTGTAATCACTTATGTTATAACAGCTATAAACAGTTGTTCCTTCACCAGCCTCTCATTTTTCTCTTTCTCATGAAGTTAATAGGACAAAAATAAAAAATAAATTCAGAGATTCCGAGAAAAACTTACTTACCTTCCGAAAACTTACTGAATGTTACAAAGCACTGACACTTGAGACTCCATATATGTTAAATTAACTTCCGTACATGTTAAATAAACATCTCCTTACAGAAAACTTCACCATATCAACAATTATACATTTTTATTTGTTAAATAATGAAGCACTTGTTTTATTCAATTTATTATTGGACTTCATTTATGTGGAGCATCTGCCATACAAGTCTGATAACTTAATATATTAGAATGGGCGCATTAATATGAACATGTGATTTGCCTTGTACTGGGAACTACTGTCAGAGCTGATGTTATAGAATTAATCAGCACCTTCTGACCAATCAGATTCGAGAATTCAACAGTGCTGTGGTGCAAAATGTAATAATAACAACGATGATAATAATTTTTACATGGACTTTTCAATGCTCACAGACTAAGCACCACTGAGCTAAGTTGAATGTAGATAACCTGTCTTAGGTGTGTTGGAGCTGACGTAGAATGAAATGCGGACTGACTGGGAGTGCCAGAGGATCAGATTAAGAGCTTCAGGCCCTGTTGCGCATGTAGTGCACTCCATAGGGTGCAGTAGCCCAACCGTGGTCCTATATATCAAATGCAGTTTGGTGTCTTCCGTGCAGTAACCACAATAATTAACTGTTCATTAATTAATGAATCAGATACGTTAGAACAAAAAATAAATCCACATTGTGCTGGATGCCTGATAACAGCTGAGGGTCAGAAACTATCATATCATACCTTATATAGTGCACCTATAGGTGTTTGGGAGCCATTTGGCATCCATAAATGTTGATGGACTATAGAATGTAGGTTATACTTATGACCAGAAGCATGCACATACATAAACGTACTGTATATCAAACTAAAAGAGTAACATGACCACTAATTACAATCACTGTTCGTTGTGCGTTTTGCATCATTGTTAAACACATTTAAAAAAAATACATTGTACAATATTACAGAACAAAAAATTTGATGAAATATCCAACCAGAATAGCCAGTTAGAGTTAAACTCACTTGTGCATATTGTTTAAGGGAATTTTTTCTTACATGTCAAATGTAACTCTAAATTTTACAGAGATATTTTATTGTCATAAAACCACAGGTAGATTTAGATCCATAACGAACAATCCAGAGGCGACACTGGTGAGGAAAAACTCCCTGAAAAGACTTGAGGAAGAAACCTCGAGAGGAAGCAAACATATACAGTGCTGTGCATAAGTATTCACCCCTTGAACTTTTCCACTGTTTGTAGTGTTATAACCTGGAACTGAAATGGACTGAAATGGGTATTTATATATATAAATATATATATATATATATATATATATATATATATATATATATAAACTCCTAAATTAGGCCAAGAAGTTGCAAACAAAACCTGCATAATTAGATGAATCTCAATGTACTAAATACACCTGTTGCTGGAAGGCCCCAAAGTTTGTTAGAGAACACGCCTAAGCAAACAGCATCATGAAAACTAAAGAGCTATCAAAGCAAGATTCATGACTTATGCTTCCAATTAAGTCCATTTCAAGGTGGGTGAATACTTATACAAGGAACTGTAATATCTGGTATTATCAGAGGTTACTATGGTACCAGTATATTTAGCTACAGTATATTTATATTTCTGTTCACGTTAGCCTTGGTGAAACAAGTGCACCATTTTTTGTGAACAAGTGTTCCTCGCTTCTGTATTTTTTTTAACCATAGTTTCAGACTTTAGCAGTTTGCAGTCTGTTTGTTGTCAGTGATCAGAAGCATTCATCCAGTATGAGTTGTTCGAAAGCTGAACATTCACATCAGTTGTGCATTATGAGAAAACACTGACTGAATCAAACATGAATCTTCCAGCCATTAAAGCACATCTGCACATACACTAATTAAAACACAGCTATAGCACAGCTTTTAATGTAAATATTGATCAGTAAATATCAAATAAGTTTGCAATCTTTCTGGAATTTTCCAATCCGCTCATCATGCAACTCCCAGAGTTCAGCACTTTCTGTCTCTTTAGATGTTTCTTACCATGTGTCATTGTTGGAACTTTCCCAATCAATGCACCTGAAACCCCTTGTACGTAGGTACTTATCCATTTACGTATTTCTTAATAACTATTCTTGTGGGAGTAGAGATTTCTTTCTTAGATATAAACAGCATTGGTTTCTGACTCAGGCTCATGTCTCGGGCTCATGCTGCGTCTGGAATTCTTACATGCACACTGAATTGTTTTAATGAGTAGAATGTGTGAAATCATGGCATATGATCAGATTTCTGCAGCTCTGAGACAAGTCCCATGAAGAATATGTTCACCCTTAAACGATTTCTACTGTTATTAATTTCTCACAATGTTCAGGAATCACTGCCCTTGAGCAATATGACATTGCACATGTAAAATCTCTATAATATGGTGGTGGATCATTAATGCTTTGAGGCTGTTTTGTTGCTGTTGATCCAGGAGCTGTTAAGACAAATGGCATTATGTAGTCTGCTCAGTCCCAGAATATTAGGACTTGGCCATAGATGGATCTTTAAACCAAATAATGGCCTCCTACTTACATTCAAATAACAGAAATAACTACAAGACATAAGTGCCGGTAATTTGGGGGGAAAATATCTTACTCCAGAAAATGTTTTATGTTAAAACATTATTGTGTTATAATAAAAGTATGCATCATACATACTGCATGTTTAAGCTACACACTGAATATGTGATGTGTGTGTGTGTGTGTGTGTGTGTGTGTGTGTGTGTGTGAAATATACAGTATATGTTTATAATATCCCTCATTTTCTTCAAGAATGCCGATAATTCTAGAATTGCCAGAACTGAGGTCCTGATGGTGTGAGAAACTTAGTAGAAATGTAGTGTTATATATGTACTTAAACATGATAGGTCATGCTATTATAGGAAAATAATCAATAACAGAGTGGTGTGATATGGTCCAACATGATGCAGTGTTACTCTTACCGCACCAGAGTTGATTACTTTAAACCAACATCATATCCCAAAGTGTGTTTCTCCTCTTATTCATTAAAGAGCAAGTCATAATTTGTATCCATTTATAGTTACAAATGTGTCCCTGAAAAGGGTAATTCACAAAATAAAAGAATCCTCATTAGCAATTAGGAGTGTAAAAAGTATAGATAAATTTAAGTGAATATATAGGTAATGCATAAAGTAAAAGTAAAAAAAAAAAAAGTAACTTATAAAGGTAAAATATTTAAATGTAAAAAGTATTTTTTTAACTGATGAAATTAAATTAATGTAATGTTTTCATGTGAAAACTAACTTTTATTGCTAATCTAAAACTACGCAACTACGCCATTTTGCCTGAAAACCTCATGCAGTTTCTTTAAGCTTGCTGGTCACATACATGATTAATGCTACATAGTTTGCTAATGAATTAATCAGAAGGAAAATATCTTGTAAATAACCAATATATACCATGAGCTAAAATTTGACTTGCTACCTAGCCAATTTATGTTAGCTACTGGAACTGATGCTAGTCTAACCGGCATTAGCATAGAAAACAGGCTAACTTAGATAAATACTACCCGTTAAGATTAGTAAATTAGTGAAACTAACCTCAGCATGCTTTTTCAAATTAGATCGAGTTTAAGTCTTCTAGCGAGACAAAGATGAAGCTTCATTTCTTGGATCACTTCAGTAAATGGAAATATTTTACTGAGGTAGGGCCAGGAGCACTCATCCTCAAGTTCAACACTGCAGTCTAGTGGCTTATCTATCTTCAGATACACACGGATCGCTTTAGCACTAACTACATTGTGTAGAATGAGAACATCACAGCAGATGACAATTGGCATGATTCTTGATGGTTTTTTCTATATTGATTAACATAATTGGCTGCTTTAGACTGAAATGTAAATATATAGCACACAGGCATTGGCTGGATGAGAGAGAAAGTAAAGTTATCTTGTAATATTCAAGTAATGTAGAAATGTAGTTGTTCTTCTTGCAGCTGCTCCCATTAGGGGATCATTCCACAGTGGATCACTGGTCTGAGTACTTAATTTGGCACATTTTTTACACCAGATGCCCTTCCTGATGCAGCCCTTCCCAATTTTATCCAGGCTTGGGACTGAGACCACACTGTTGCATGGGTTCCCTGGCTGGGAATCGGACCTGGGCCGCAGCAGTGAGAGCGCTCTGGCCTAACCTGTAGTCCTTCAGGGACCCTAAGTAAAGTATAAATACCTCCAACTAATACTTAAGTATATTAAAGACGTATTTAGAGCTTTAGTTTGACAGAGAGCTGTGAGAATTAAGTTTGAGGTCCTAAAATGGAATGGACTTTCAAGCCTTTTCATTTTTTTTTTTTTTTTTTTGAATACATGACATGAACACAGCAGCAGCATTTTGAAATATATTTGCAACGCCACAACCCATGTGTTGAAATCTTGATTTGGTTCTATTAAACATTTTATAGCTATCATGCAACAGCAATTCACAGATGGGTTTATATATTTATCTGTCACGGGGCCCCATATGTAACTGAGCATTCTGCTAGTTGCTGACTTAATGCTCTCTGACAAGTGCTCACATGCCTTTCTGGCTGTCTCAAATGTGCCTGCAATAGCCTCACACCACACACACACACACACACACACACACACACACACATAGCAGATAGCCCATTATTAAGGAGGTTTTTTGCAGAGGCCAGTGTGATTTTGCTAAAGCCAAGTGAGCTTGTGAATGGTTAGCCTTTTATGGCATTCTTTCTTTCTGTAAACCTGACCATTCTGTTAACAGTAGCACAAATAATCACTCTTTACAACCGTGGTGAGAAGAAAAGCATGTGGAACCTTGAGGTGGATGACCTACAGCAGCAGAAGGCCACACTGGGTTCAGCCAAGAACAGGAATCTGACACTCTTTGGGTATAGGCTCAACAAAACTGGACAATTGAACAAACCAATCATGTTCAAAGTCACTGAGATCACATTTTTCCCCATTCTGATGTTTAATGTGAATATTAACTGAAGCTCTTGTCCTGTATATGCTTGATTTTATGCATTGTGCTGCTGCCATGTGATTGGCTGATTGGATAATTGCATGAGTGAACCTAATAAAGTGTTCCTAATAAAGTGGCCATTGTGAGTGTAGGACAGGAGTAAATGCCTGTCCTCAGGAGCACTATAAAGCAATAAAATTATAAATGATACAATCTCAAAAACAGACCTTCTTGTAGATGGTAGTGACGATGAACCCCATATAATCACAAAGTGACTGCATAAGGCAAAATGGTGAGATTAAGTGTGTGTATTTTTGTGAGCTGGTGTGTCTCTGTGCATGTCTTTTTTTTTAAACTAATCCATCGCTGAACTTTCACCCTTTCACTTGATCAGAGTATAAAGACGTCATCAAAAGGGATTTACGAGCACCTTATCAGCTAGATCATGCCTAAGATGTTTGAGCCATAGATTTACTCTTCTACAGACATCCTGATGACAGTTGACAAAAAACATGTCCAACCTAATGAAAGTGTGGAACGCAGGCATGTGGATGTGTGGATACTGACACAGACGCACAAATCGGGCCTCTGAGCCTTACCGGAAACTGGGGACCAAAAAAAATCATACATGTAACAGAAATAAAATACTTTTAACTTTATTACAGAAAAAAATATACATTATATTACATTATTATTATTGTATCTAATGGATATAAATTGTGAAATAGTGGCTAAAGATTCCTAGCATCACCATAACAACATTAACTGATAAAGTTCAAGATGCAATTAACTCATTATGACCAATTGTGAATTAATTCATTGTAAATTGATTGCAGGTTGATTAAAATCTTTACATCAGTGCATTGAGAATTGTTTTTGAGAATTGCAGGCGGGAAGCACTGATCTAAACCGTAAGAAGTTTTAAAACTATTTCTCCGTATTAGGTTTATTTCCGTTACTTTTGGCGCCCTCTATAGATACTCCATTAGTTTAGCCTCAAATTAGTCTAGCCTAGTTTGTTTGTTTGTTTGTTTGTTTGTTTGTTTACTTGAAGATCATTTTTGGTCTTTCGAGAAATACAGTAATTCCTGATGTTTTGTTAATGCACCGTCTTGTTATAGATTTTTAAATTGTAGATATTTCAGGTACAGTAGATAGAACTTCCTATAAACTGATGTTTTCTCTGTACTTGCTACATGCTGATACATTTTGTTTAACTAAGTTCAATTAACTTAAATTAAGTTCAATTAACTTAAATTTATATGTTTATAGCTTCTTTTTCCTGGCAAGCTGAATTTAGCAAATAACACACAATGCTTTAAAAAAAAAATAAAGCCATTATATCGCAGCACTGTTGACTTCTCGAATCTGTTTGGCCAGAAGGTGTTGATCTATTTTCTGTAATGGCAGCCCTGACAATAGTACTGGCTGGGACTCAGATCACAGGTTTATATTAACTACAATCTACATAATCTAAGACTAAAGATTAAAAAACAAACATCTAATCATTGATATGGTGAAGTCTTCTGTGGTGAGGTGTTTATAGAACACTTATGGAAGGAGTTTCCAGTGTCAGTAATTTATTTATTTATTTTTTTGTCTTTCTGTATTTTTTTTTTCAGATTTCTAAGTATTCTATGATTCAGTCTTCTCAATGTACTCACATATCTTTCAACATGTTCCATTTTATACTGAAGGAGGCAGCATTTCACTATAAATACTCTCTTCACCAAGAACTTGAAGTAGGACTTTGTTAATCTTTAAATTTAAGTTAATCTCTAAAAAAAACAAAAAAAAAACTTGTCTTGTGTTTTCTTTTCATATTTACAAAGCTCCCCAACAGCGTTTTAAGCTGATGGTACTCTTAGTCTCTGACCTAGTGATCTACTATGTCGATATGATTTTGACAGATACTACAAAACACTTGTGTGAGTTGCTCTGGATGCAGGTGTCTGCTGAATACTGTAAATGTACATGTAAATGTAAATTTCACAAATCATCAATCATTTCCTTTCTAATTTTTCCTCTCTAGGACAGGAATTACTGTGTTTTTTTTTTTTCATCATACTTTGTTCACTTTGTACTTCCCAGTCTGATTACAATACAGTTGCATCTCATTTTACACAGTATACAAGTTCTCTTTAGCATGAATCAAAAACCTTTGATAACTCGGCTATCGCTTCCTCAAACTGTATTTCTGTATCTAGTTATAGATTCTATTCAGAATATTTTATTCAGAGTTCTTAAATTCTTGGAAGAAACTTGTAACAAACACACTTCCTGTACCACAAAGCCACACTGAATGTGATTGCATTTTTTTTCTCTCCTCCTGTATATTAAGTAATTTCTGCTCTGTAAGTGTAATTGTGCTAAACATATCCTGCCTCGTCACCACAATGCACCGTTGCCTTTCCACTGACACAATGACCTTTCCTTACTCATCACTCAGTCGGTAGGTCAGAAGTCATGCCATGACAGTAATTGATGGTGGACATTCCTGAAGACCACACACACACACACACACACACACACACACACACACACACACACACACACACACACATATACTGGAGTGCACAAAGACATTGAGTAATTAGTATGGCACAAGTCTGTCAGTGTTGTGAAAGTATGTATTTTGCCCTGAGGTAAACATGCAAACCTTCACAAACATTCCTTTCATTTGACCATACAGTTTATTCAATCTGTCTCATGCTTTCCTTGGATTTGTTTCATTATGTGTTGGAACTCTGGTAATGAATGTCTATAAATAACATCAATATATATTAAACAAATATTTTTGATATAGTTCTCAATAAAAAATAATACACTAATACATCTTTCGCTTCAGATTAGATTCTGACCAAGACAAATATTTGTAAACTTTGGTGAAAATAAACCGTAAAGTTTCACTAACTGTTCTAGGTTTTTTATTTTATAAAACTGTTTTTCCTAATAATTGTCTCTGTTTTTCTCTTAAATTTTGTTGGTTCACTGTCCGACTTAACTCCATACAGTTATTATCATACCTACTGATCAAATATGAGAACTGCAACAAGCTCTAATAGAGGCTTATTGAGGAAGGAATCACCCCACCCCATGCTCACTCTATGAATATTTTCATTAGAGGGGGAGCAGCGGACAAAATGCTTTATGACAGGGTTGCCAGATTGGGCTAGTTTATAAATAGTCTGCGGACACTAAAATCTTCTTTTATGGCAAGTAATTGGAATCAAATATAATAAATTTCTGCAAACAAAGGCAAAGTGTTAGTTGCACAGAACCATTATGTTGTACAGAACCATTTCAACTGCAAAGATTGGGAGAGGGAAGGAGGGATTATGGAGCAGATAATGTCTCTACATTAGAGATGCATGTGCACCACGTTGACCTTGTTTCTCACACAAAGGCTGAGAAAAAAGAAGAAAACTGTATTTTCCTCTTACAATGCCAGAATGTTTGTGGCTAGGTTCAGGTCTTTTCTGTGGTTTTGGGATGGAAATTTTGCCTGAAACCTGGTAACCCTGGTTAATTATATTATCTTTTCATGTAACGCACTTCCTGAACAAAGCAATAACCTGTTTTTCCTTCACCAAAAACCATATATACCTGCCTGGTTCTAAGCCCTTCTTATCATTTACATGTATGTATGTGTGTATGTATATATGTATGTATGTATGTATGATTAATGAATAATTAATGACTAATTGTCATTGCTTCTGTTGAAATGTAACTTTACAATTGTCATTGCATCTGTTTAAATTTAACATTGGACATTGTAGCATAAAACATATCATGGGCAACAGTGGGTTTAAATTCCATAGTGATGTTTTCACTGCCATTCTGTCAAACTTGAGAAACATGACTATGAAAAATAAAAGACATAAGTCCTGATCTCTTGCCACAGAGCCTGTGACATAAGACAGGAAGGAAGACAGAAAAATGAGAAGTGGTTAGTTAATGTCAAGTTTCAAGTCACAGTTAGCTGTGAAGTGAGAAATATACCAAACGTTATTTTAAAATATGCCACATTTTTATTACTTACATGTACAGGTTTAGTGGCACCTCACTGATATATTAGCAGTATCTAAGACAGAATTCTATCTCTATGTCAGCACTGTGCTAATAGTCCAAATTTGCTGACTAGTGACTACATGAAATCTGCATTTGTACATTATATAAATAGAAAGTATGAACCATAAAGCCCATGTTCAAGGTTATTTCCTGTCAGAGTGGCCACAAAATGGCTCAAATAAGGAATCACACTATAGAGGAAATATAGCATATATATATAAAACCGTCTATTATTCAGTCTATGCCAGGTTTGGAGTAGGCGTTTGGTGGCTTACACCTATGGGACACTTCCTCAACCTCTTCTTTTACTGGAAGTCAAAGTGATCTACGTGACTCAGAGACTCTTCTCCGTGGTGCTCTGGAGGTATCCCACGGTGATTATTATCTGCGGTTTCATATCTATTTCCTGTTTATGATTTATGAGCTCATTTTGATCACTCTGTGAAGTGC
The DNA here is from genome assembly GCA_022985145.1 of Pangasius djambal. Classification (NCBI taxonomy): domain Eukaryota; kingdom Metazoa; phylum Chordata; class Actinopteri; order Siluriformes; family Pangasiidae; genus Pangasius; species Pangasius djambal. The sequence continues at coordinate 3,915,507 of CM040995.1, forward strand.
TGATTTTTCAGCTTCATTCGATGTGTGCACAGATTAAAGATGCAACAAATACGAATACATTATTTGGAATGAACAGGTAATGTGTTCTAAAAGAAACGCAAATACAGATATTAATAGGAGGTGCACTGTTTGTTTGTTGTTGTTGTTGTCGTTTAATAAAGGTTCACAAAGCGTCCACTGGGATCCAGTGGGACGCAACTAAAAAGTCACACAAGCAGGATCTCTTTACTTTTATGCATGCGAGCGATCAGATATGAAGCTGGTGGGACAAAGAAAGACCACATTCATTTGCATAGAGATGCATATCTCAAAAAAAAAAAAACCTTTAGGTTTAGCCTAACCTAAACTGCTTTGGTTTCGAATCCAGATACGAACATTTGGACTAAGAAATAAGCCTTTGAATAAGAAAGGTTCTTTGTCTTGATAAAAGTAGAACAAAAGATCTTCATATATTTATATTCTAAAATAATTTCAGTAACATTAATGTCTATTTTAATGTCCTGTTCCTCTGAACACCACTGGTATTTTTTAGCATTAATACATGACTGCATTTATGGTTTTACATAAAATCATGACAGCATAAACACTGAGTCAATGGGAAACACTAGCCTCCTGTCCTACATCTTTAAAAAGATGCTCTGGTCCAACACAACCTTGGAAAGTACACGTATCCTGTGACAATAGCAGGAGCCAAGAGAAAAGTGAGGTCATCTAAACAACAAACCATAGCACATACCCTGGGGTAATGTTTCATTTTTATGGATTGTTTGAAGACAAAAGCTGACAGTGTACTGATGTTGCAAAAAATGTCAGATGTTGAATAAAAAAGACAAGTCACATATAAAAATCACACTCAACCTTTCAACTCAGGAAGAGCAGATCTGAATCACAAAAGCTTACAGCTATTTTATTACTATCAAGCAATAAGACACTCGGGGGTGTGCTGTTATATATTTTTATTTAGATAAAATAAAGCCAGAAATACATTAGTAGAGAAATATATTAATAAAAAGTCTTTAATATTTGACTGCATAGCTTTTTCAAACCATAAATTCATAACAGTTTGTACACAACAACTTTATAAGGTTACATCAAAATTACAAAAGGTTACATCTGAGATTAGGCCCTTTACCTTACAACTTTCCAATACATCCAAAATAATCTCTTTTGCTCATCATCATTCCTCTAAAAATTTCCAAGATTGGTTTGATAAACTTTAAGATTCCAAAATTAGGAATGAATAATATTTCAGCATTTTCTTCTTGCTCAGCTGACTGCACTACTAAACATGACTGATCCCCACGCTTTAAGATAATCACTATAGTCTATCCATTTGTACTTTTCTTTACATACATTTTCACTGTTCCTAAAGTTCTCCACAGATAATTTATAACTATGCATTAAAACATAAATATACTGCTTGAGGTATTTTAAGCCAATATGTCAATAATGACTAAACAATATTAAAAAATGAAGCAGATTCAAAAATTCCACATCTTCCCTTTAGACCTGCCCAAGAAAAATCAGTCTTCATAAAAATGATCATAAATTCAGCATTGGACTCTCCATCATAAAAAAAAATATTCATAATGGCACCTGACAGGAATGGATGCAATCATACACCATATGCTTTATCAGTTTTGGTCCTAATAGCTTTTCCACTGCTGCAGAGATGGCTGCTCCAAGATTAAAGTAATCAAAAGGAAATGACTTAGGTTGACTCTTAACAACATAAATCACATCAAAATATTTTAAAATTTAAGGCACGTAAAAAGTAATTGTTACAAATGAAAGCCAGAAGCAGATGGATGCATGTGCAGATTTAGTCTTATTTAGGTATTTCCTGATAAATAATCAGAGTAAATGTCTATAGCTGGGGTAAGACTTGTTTGAGCTGACAGGAAGGCCATGGTAACTCAAAATAAAACACTATTTACAATTTTAGTGAGCAAAAAAGCAACTCAGAAAGCACAACATGCAGACATGCTCACGATTTTGTGGGTCAAACAATAGGATTAACAGAAAAAAAATTATTTTTTTTTAAACTGTTTAAAAACTGTCCTCAGGCATTATGGTTTATATCTGTGTTGCCAATGATTGCATAAATAGGTGAGATGATCAAGTTAAAAGAAAGGTTTTCTGAGGTGAGAGAACTGAGTAGACACCAAGAACTTTTGTTTCTTTATTCATGTTTATTATCATCTGATTATAATGCTCACCTTCCGATTTGCTACCCAATCTACCTAGAACTTTGTGCTAAGACTACAAGAAAGGAGCATTACAGAGGCATCATTTATGGGCAATGGCAAAAAGTAAACTATTACACAGGACTTTCACTAGAAACCTATCTATTGTTTGCAACTCAAAATGGCTGACATCCCTAGTGTCAAAGATGTAAACAAGGTCATTGAAAACTATCAATTGAAAGCAGGCAGTGTTCCACCAACAATACAGCAACAGTACTGGTGAACCATGCATATGTTAGAGGTGGATAAGCATGGAAAACAGACTTGTTTGCCTGATGTGCATTAATCGAGGAGCTCATCAGATCCATAGAGTGATCCAGGAAAACCCCTATTGCTTGTTAAAATTCTAAAAATTCTGCACGAGATCAGTTTCCTTCTTACAGTGACATTAAACAATATGATCTAAAGGGTTTTTATATTTTGATTGAGGCAAGCTAATGTTAGAAATTTGGACAGCTCCATTCTTCCTGCTTTTCAATGTTGCGAAAGCTATCTTGGGCTACGCAGCATGTTGCACTATTTAAAGGCCAAATGAAACCCATTATCAGGTCAAGCAGAATAGGGTGCTTGCTGGCCAAATGTCTTCGTTTCTCAGAAGCCTGGCCAAACTAGTTTTTTAAAGCAGCTATAAAAGCCCCTTCTGATCCTAGTGGTTTCTTTGAGACCAGACTCCAGTTCACAAGATCTCCTGCCCTGCACAGTTTGAGATTTTCGCTACTGCTAACAAACCTGACCCAACTGATCAGCTAATTATTAAGGCTTCAATGGGTGTGAAATGAAATGAAAGCCAGAAGCAGATGAATTCATGTGTATTGATTATTGTTTATTTGGTTTTTGTTGACAATTGTTTATTTAGGTATTTCCTGATAATAAATCAGAGTAAATATGCATAGCTGGGGTAAGAATGGTTTGAGCTGACAGGAAGGGCACAGTAACTCAAATAAACCACTCTTTACAACCATGTTGAGCAGAAAAGCATTATAGAATGCACAACATGCCAACATAGCATGGTCGCCATTTTGAGGATCAAGCAATAGATTAAAGACATGTAAGTAATTGACGATGTTTTAAAAAAAACTGTCCTCTGGCATTATGGTTCAACTAATCAGGTAATTATTAAGGCTTTAATGAGTTATTAAGACTTTAATGAGTTTGGCCAGATCACTGAAGGTATGGAGAACTTCAAAAATAGTAAGTTGAGAAACTGTATAAATTCGCAGAAACATCAGACTTTTTTATTTATTTAGTTTAAATGTAGTTTAACATGGCAAAACTAGCTGTTTTCACCTTCAGGGACTATGGCAATTTTCATTACAACATTAACACTCCTGATGCATATTTACAATTTTCCTATTAAACTTTAATGTGTTGCAGGTCTTGACATGACTCAACTGCTCGGCACTTGGGGCTTGACTCCACAGTTTACTTGGCACTTCAGTCTGACAGCTGCTGGAAGACTCACAAAAAAGCTACTCATAAACATCCCCGTGAGATGCGCAATATCTCATGCTGCTGCTATTGCTGCGACGTCTGCACGCCAGCATAGATATGCAGCGTTCCCTAATTTACATTACTTCATATCATCAGAGAAAAAGCAGATCAGAAAGTAGATCTGAGTCTTGCAAACTACACATACACATCTAGAGTGTAGTGTGTACAGTCTTGGCTGGGAATGAAACAGTATGATGAAACATAATAAAACAATGATTCACATTTTCTTTTGCTGATTTTCTACTTCACTGTTTGACCTAGACTATGTACTTTGGATAATTTGTGGTTTGCATAAAATATGTTTATAGGTCTAACCCTACATTTACAATAACAAGTGACAAGTCACTTGTCTCGCTTGTAGTTTGTCTCTTGTGGTCATGTAGCGACCGCAGCATGTGAGTGCACGCTGTCCAGCATTTTTAAAAAATACAATGCAATGCACTAATCGGTGTTTGTACTAGCTTTGTAGGCAAATTAGCAAAGAAGACTCACTTTACTTAGCCTTGTGCACTCACCAGAGGCACCGACGATCTCTGCTACTTCCTTCCTAGCCTTATTTTTCTTCACTCTATACACATTTAATTAGAGTCCTTCATGACAAGATAAGATGAAAAGCACAGCTAAAAGTTTTTCTTCTGAACAATAATTGCAGGGAGGAACTAAAGTTGTGAGTGGAGAACTGAATCATTAGCACGGACAAATTTCATAAGAATAAAGTTGTAGAAAATGATCTCTGCTCCTTCACTCTAAATGTAACCACTTGTGTTTACACATTACTTGGCTTGTAAAGCTGAATAACTTGTATGAGCACAGACTTGTGTTCTCTGCACATTAATACTATGGTTCATCTACAGTAGAATCATTACTTGTAATAAATTCAGTTGCTGAGAAGCAATGCCATGAGTACCTGGGGAATCACAATTTATTTTAATGTGTGTGTGTGTGTGTGTGTGTGTGTGTGTGTGTGTGTGTGTGTGTGTGCGTGTGTGCGTGTGTGTGTGTGTGCGCTAGGTTAACCTGACAGAATTTGTAATGAATGAAACAGCACACCAGACACTTTTTTCCCGTACACTTTACAGCATGTTGTGAATCAAATACCTCATGTGTTAGACATAGCCAAAGTTTCCACAAAGAAAAAATGAATGTTTCTAGTACGAAACTAATTCCAGCAAATCCCCTATTTACTCTTTTTGTTGGTCAGCAAAAGAAGTGAAAAATGATTCAAGATTTTATCAAAAGAAAAGTTATGCAACATAGTTCTCGTAAGGGATCACAGATAATAAACTTGGTTATTTATTTCGGCTCCATGACCCTGCTATGGTGCATTTTTTTATCGCGTCTCTGGGCTTGTGGGCTAAAATCTTTGTGGTTTGGATGGAATGTCTTTGGCTTTAGCAGGAAATCTGCTCTGCCTGTTCATGTTTACTGACTGTTGATTTCTGACTGACATTTCTTTTCAGTTGGGTGACTTTCTTGGTGTCAAAAATTTCCCTGAGGTGGAAATGACAAGTATTGACCAAAAAAACTGACAGATTTCTCTTAACTTCAGCCTATCCCTCTCCCCCCTCTCTCTCTATTGCTTTCTCTCGCTTATATTTTAAGTTTATTTCTTTAATCTCTCTCATCTGTCTTTATAAATTAAAACTGGTTAGTCTGGCAATAAGACAGTATTAATATTAAATAGAATTGTTTGAGGCATAGCAGAATGTAGCATTCCTGCATTTGCAACACCGCCAGAGGATTTCATACCATTATAGACATTGTATTTTGTAACATCTTAGGCCATTTACTATAAATCTGCCTTCAAAACTAAAATCTTAGTTCTGTTCTGTCATCTCTTCTGTTTCTGACATGTGGTTGCCATTTAGCCTGAATGTATTTCTCGGCAGTAACAGCAAAATGGGTCATTGGGTCATTATACTCCATTCTCAGATATCTTTTACTTCTTACTAATACATTTGAGCAAATGTGCACTGCACATTCGTTGGCATTCATTGATTGGCCTAAGAGTAGAGAAAACAAAACAGGGTTGCCAGGTGTGCATGACAAAAACATTGACCAAATGGTCAGTAAAACGAAACCAGTTCCAAAACTTAAAACTTGTCCCTCACAAACCCTGATTTAACTCTAAAACCATTGCTACTATCAACAAATGTGTGGCGGCCTAGGAAAACCCATCGGATGTGAGTTCAAACCACTGAGTGAAATGCTTAACCCCTAAACTTCTCAGCTCCTCAAGGGTTCCTCAATGCTTCTATGGATAATTAAGGCTGATTTGCATCTTTTCACAAGGAAACAATTTAAGAGTTCTCCTAGATGGACAAACCAAAGAATCCTTTAGGGTTCTAGATTTAGCTAGATTTAACTTTTTTTTTTCAAGCATGTACAGGTAAAAAGCATGTAAAATTTCCTCAAGGCTTCTTTAAGGTTTTGTCCATTTTAATTGAACCCTGTTGCAAATGAAACAAATACAAACTAATAGGTGTGAAAGCAAACTTTTAATAATTAAGGATTCTTATCCTCCTAATAGGGTTCTACATGGAACCTTTTCTGAGAAATGCATGAATTTATTCTGTCATACTGGTAAGATTTAAGAATCTTATATAAGTACGAGTTATCTAAGGATCAATCTGTGGATCCTTAGATATCCTTATCTGTGGATGTGAAAAAAAACACAATCATTTAACATTCTTCATTGTCCAGTAACATTTTAATGGATTCTGAATAACTGAAGTGGCTTACAGCTGCAATTTTATGAGAAGAGCTAAGTATTCAATAATTTCCCATTTCTAAATCACAAGTTCTCTCAACTTTTGACTTCAATACAGAAATATTTTCCCTGGTGTCGAGTTTCCATTCTGCTTGCTAAATGTGTTTATCACTGCAACTTGTTTTTAAAAGCTTCCACATCATCTTTTCCACACATGACCCAAAAGAATTATTGCTGTCCAAATGCTGTTCTAACAGAATTTATTCTCTCAAAGTTCATGGGCATTTCATGGGGTTAGTTCCTAAAAGTGTTGTCCCAGCTTTAATTTAAAGAAGACAGGGGCATAAACTGCACGCTGTCAAGGCTTGTAGCTCCTTTAAGTCCCCTCTTAATTGTTCAGTTAGTTATCTTTATATTTATTCAGTAACTACAATGGCATGTTAACATGATAACATGTGGTAGAAATGGGAGAGAAGCAAATGTGTAAACTTAACATTTTGTGTATTATAGGCAATCCAAGAATCATAGTCATAATCCATAGCATAGGTCAAATCACAGACAAGCAAAGTCATCACAGGAATATCCATAATCATAAATAGTAGAACATGCTAGTGTCAAGATAAGAAACACAGAACTAGGAGACAAGGCTCAGTAATTCAAGAAACAACCAACAATAAGCAAAGGAAGAGGAAGATATAAATAGACAAATTAATTAGAGGCTAAACTCAGAACAGGTGCCCACATTAGGTAACAGACAAATGACGAGAGTGGGAGTGTTGGGAGTTTAAGGAGTTAAAGGGGTTTACTAAATATAACATCAAATTAATATACTCACCCAGACTAAAATTTCCTTTCTTACTGATATTTCTAGAGAATTAATGGGAATTCTCACTTTTGTTTTTTTTAGGTATCAACTTTGTCACAAATGTTTCTCCTAAAATTAAAAATGGAAAGAGGCTCAAAAAGAGACTAGGTTTTTTCTTGTATGCTCGTATTAAACTTAGTAGTCTATTTGAATGAACTTGACACATTAATAACTTGGCAGACCTGAGAACAGTGTATGATGTTATTGAGATCTCATATGTGTGTTTTTTTTTTTTTTTGTCTCAGAAGAAAAACCTGAGAGACTTCATTTTGTTTGTTCTCATTGGTGTGTAAGAGAAACTACAGAGGTAATATGAACATCTGGTATTAGATTTTTTAGCCATTGACAGTACACAGATGAATACTGAGTAATGCACTACTGAGACTGAACTGACATTCATTTCTGTGGCACTGAGTGTGCTGGCAGTGTATCACGGTCTTGATCTGTAACCATGTGGCTCTGTTTTCACTGTGTCTAATGACCATGTGCTAGCAGGAGCTGCCCCTGAATCCTGGAAAAATAATTTGAACCCTTAAAGACCCAACATGGTATTGATTAGGCATGTCCCTAGTATAAACTTAAATAGTATAGTCCTTTATTTAACGTTATTCCAACTTGGACAATCAGAACAGCCGACAACGTATTTAATTTAATACATGAGACAAAATCAATGTTCAGGCAGCCAACAAGGTTTGTAATAAGCATTCTTGAATGGAAGAGAAAAAACATCATCCTTAGTGTTCTGTAGGTGGCTCTCAATCTATATCTAAACCAAAAAGAGTCAAAAGTCAGGAGAAATGACTGATGATTTAAGTTCTCATAAATAAGGCCACTTGGGTCACATTTGCATGAACACTTATTTTTAAATTCAAACTTGCATTAAATTTGCAAGCATTTACACAAAATAGACCTACATAAGATGTTCCTATCTGTACATGTTAGTATTTGTGGTTTGCATTTGATACATTATACTCAGCTCAAGGGGTATCTGAGATTCCAGTAACAAAAATTAGACTTCAGTTTGACTAGACTATAATCCCTGGTTGTGTGCTTCAACCTACTTTGAAAGAAATTCGATGTATGCATGCTAAATATTTTACCAAAAGCCTTCCCACTGGTCTGCAAGCAAAGACTCAATTCCCTTTGTGGCTGCAGGACTGACTTTAATAAAAGAAAGCAATTCTTTCCCATAGTCTCCATATTTTTAAAAATAACGCCAGTTAAACAGCATG
>CM040995.1:3924150-3972454 GCA_022985145.1 Pangasius djambal
AACAGCATGGAAGAGGAATACCTTACATGCTATTTTTCTGTTTAAAATAGTGCCACCATTGTCTTCTGCAAAATGACCAAATAGCTATATTCATATTAAAGGAGGTGATTTCTGTTTTGGATTTGTGATTAGGTCATTGTCTTTAGACCGTTTTTCTATCAAGTGGACTTTTACTCCCAAGCCCACTCAAACTCCTGTCCCATTAAACCTTGATATTTACTGCCCAGACCTATGAACCGTACCATCACTAAATCACTCAGGGTAAAGCCAGAACCATATGGCCTATGCTGTATGTCTACTGTTTCCATTGACTCCCTTTTATTGACCACTCTTGGACCCATGTGACACACTCATGTTTGGAATCATAAAGTAGTGACATGAAAATGGCATGACGTGCAGTATATAGTATGCAGTATTGCAACCTGCATTAGGTTTGTTCTACAGATATTTTGTTTGTACTTGTATGCACATTTAAAACCAAAAAAATACATCTCTTGTGTTAGGTTTCTCACAGAAACCAGAAAAAAATACTTTTTTTCACTGCCATAGTATCTTAGTATCTGTTTAGATTGGCTCACTGGTAGGAGATGGAAAAAACACTCACGGTGAAGCAGTTAGCTGGTGGAATAAAAAATGACTGCCCAATTTTCTGTTTTATCAGCTAGAGGAAAAAACATGTGCTTATATTTTGTTGTAATTTGACAGACACTGAAACATGTTTAGACACTTTTCAGGACTGTGTGCAAAAATTAAGACAAGGACCTTCTGGACTTCTCTTCCAAGTATAATCATGAAACTAAATGTTGTTTCTGTTCTTATGTATCCTGCTGGTTCTCCATGTATGAACTCACATACGAAGAATGATAGTAGGAATACAGATTTCAGTCCTGGCAGGATGCAATGGGGATCTGGGAGACAGATGAAGATTAATAGTTTTGACCATGTGTGTGTACACATATTTAGCTCTGTAAGGACTAAAAAGGATAGCATGTCCTTCCAGTAATAGGATAGCGTCAAACTGTCCTCACAATTACCCGGTCTTCACAAAAAAAAAAAAAATGTGAAAAACAGTTTTTATTAGAAAAACGAAATGTGCCAAAATAGTTCTTTATAATTACTGAGGTTATGTTTAGATTCACGCACAGCATCAATTAGCTATTGTAATCATTACAGTATGTCAATGGAGAATTATCACAAAAATAGAAGAATCAACATGTATGTGTGTGCTTTAAAATACTACAAGGTGTTAAAGCCAATATCTGACCTACATCTTCCAATTCAATGAGAATTCACCATCAGATGATGAAATAGCTGAATATTCTCACTGACTCATTTTCAGTAAGTGCTTCATCCTGGTCAGGGTCGCAGTGGGTCCAGAGCCAACCCCCGAAACACTGAGTGTGAGGCACTAATTCGCCCTAGATACTGATTTTTTAAGACAAGAATCTGTTTCTGTGAAGTGTAGTAATGTATGGCATCTTTATGAATGCAAAACTAATTTCACCAAATATACTTATATTTCCATTTTTAACACATGCTAAATAAATCTTGTCCATTCACTGAGGTGGCAAAGGTAGAATGGCCACCAGTGTTTCTTCTCTAGTGCTTCTGCTCTGACTTTCTGAGATGATGGTGTGGAACAAACAGATGCTCAATCACCCTCTTGACAACCATCACTGAACCCTGACCTCACTACAGAATGAGTTGCTCAGATGCAATGAGTAGGAGATGAAGTAACTGTGGCTTCTTTATTCCAAATGCTCTGGTCAAGTCATTCTGTAACTTAAGAAGGGCCGGCTGGTATAAATGAACTAGTCAGTTAACCTGAGCCAAAACATGACTTGCTTTATATAATATTGTATCTCAACATGGTTTCCTGATGGCCAATTTTTTCAAACTGACACAGGTAGGTTTACAGGGAAAATGAGCAAAAGTCAGGGTTAGGGTGAAGGGTGGGGTTTGTGGTTATACATTTTTTAAAGATTTAATTTGAAAACTGTGTTTGCGATTTAGAATTCTGATTAATTTTGTGAGAGATCTGTCTGTTATTCCATAAATATCTAAAGAATGTTGGTACACTTTCAGTTTGCACATATGTCCCAAATGACAAAAGATATGACTGATTTAATTTAAACATTTTAATTACGTTTTTTTTAGTATTTTGACCTTTTTGATATATCTTTTGTCAAACAACATGAGACATATGTTGTGTTTGCACAGAAATGGGATTTTAACAAATAAAACCCAGAACTAATGTTACATCTGTTTTGTAAAATGCTAGTGTTAAACCGCATTCTTACATGTGCAACCTATTATCATAGCGGAAAAAAAAAAAACAGGAGTCAATTTCCAACAATTATGGTTTCTTTTTTCATGGATACTAGATATTTGTAATTTTAAAGCACATAGAAAGAAAAGTACATCGCTAACACAGTATGGGCAACGTAAGAGATAAGGCATTGAACAGTACCTCACTGATAGCTGCCATGTGTTCTTAACCTTCGTCTCCTTCACTTCTCAGCTGGGTTTGCTCAACACAGACTGGATGCTAATTACGCCTAGGAGACCTTCTAAAAACTTCTATCCTACCATGTTTTTAGAGACCTGACATTCCTTGTGTTAATGACATAGTCATAGTCATGTAAAAATATCACAATCAAAATCATGTTGCTGCTGTATAATAGGTCTTTGTGGGAGAAACTTGGCGAAGTAAAAATATCTCTGCAGTTGTTTACCGTGGCACCCAGTGGAACTGTATGAATAATAAATCTGTCCTTATGGAAACATATATCTATTGATGATTGCCTCAAAGGCTCTTGCACTGAAATGATGACATTCTAACTTTTCATTGTACATAATTCACAAGTCTTTTATTGCCAGGGGTCCTTGTCATTACTGCACATTAGTTGCTTTTATCTGTTGGCCTGAGATCATTTCTGCCAAGAGAAGGACTTTCTCAGCTCCAGCCCAGGAGAATTTGATTTCTCTAACAAAATCTGTACAAAGAATTGTATGAGTGTCTTATTCTTACACTCAACCGTGACTGGAGTCAAGACAAAGGCAGACAAACCAAAACTGTGATCTAAAAACATTGATCAAAAGCAGAAAAATTCTTAAATAAGCAATAAAACATGACAGAGCTTGACAAAAATAGGGCTGTTATCAATTTTCCAATAATTTTCCAATAACAGCATCTCAAAGTGTTTTGTTTGTATTATACCAATTTGCCAGTAATTAAAGCGTGACATGTCACACTTTTTTCCTGTTTGTAGTTGCATTTAACATTGTGGAAGGTCCAAGAAACCATGTTCCTCTTATCATATTCATAACCCTTAATCGTGAAGGCTTTATAGTGTCAGAAAATGTAAGGTTACAGCTTTTCCTTTGACTGTTACAAAGTTCTAATACCGGAGACGCCTTCCAAACTGCTTCATATGATCAATTACACCTATTTTTTATATGTTTACACGAGCATCTGCTATACAAGTCCCTGTGTAAGTTGTTACTGTAGATGTTAAAGTATTAGATGTAAAGTTTGCAGCCAGAACTATGGTTATAGATAGTTATAGAACAAATCAACACCTTCTGTGTAATCAGAATAGAGAATGTGGTATAAACTGGAATAACCCAACACCTAGGAAAAGGTAAGACTACAATTGCAGTAGGCTAGCATTAAAATATGTTGTAAAGGGAATACATTTGGTAAATAGTTGAAAGAAATACATAGTTCACGTTAAAAATGTCTGAATATTTTTTTTCTCCACTTGTTTTAAAAGCCACAATTGCAGGCTGTAAGCCCCAAATCCCATTACTTGTGTAATCTTACATGTATATCTTTTATGAGCAGGCACTTACAGGTTTTATTATAATGACAGATCATTAAAGTCTGCAGATTGAAAAGTGCAGGCTAAATCATGCCTACATATCTTCCTGGACTCTGGTTAAAACTTGAAGCTATTACAGAGGTAGTAGATTTTCTGAGGAGTTGAATTACCTGATAGAAAAGCAGGCAGGGTGGATGTATTGAGTCAAAGAAAGAGTAATGATTTGCAAAAAAGGTTGACGGTTTCCCTTTGTCCCTGTTTAGATCCGGAAGCACATTTGTATTCATATTTTTTGGCAATATTTAGCGGGAAAACAGCAAATATGCCCAAGCACAAATATTTGTGGGATTAACTCTACACCAGAACACACATACACACAAATACAAGATTCAGCACTTTCCAAAACCATAATAAAATTCATATTGAACTGTCAAACTAAAAAGAAAATTGAAAACACAATAGCGCTGTTTATAAAACAATTAATCAGAATATATGGCGCTGCAGCAGAGCCACAAAAAAGAGGCTAACGTCTGGAACAAATTAAGCAACTAGTTTTAAATATGTACTTTTTTTAGAAGAGTTTTTTTTATATAGGAGGAAGTACAGTGAAAGTGTGAGTGTTGCTAATCTGCTTCCTTTCTGCTTCCCAGAAATAGGTTTGCCTTAATTTTAAAGGCAAATCTTACCCCTTGCAAGTTGAAAACAAAGAAAAACATTGGCCAAAAAATGTACGTTTCTTAAATACACCACAGAAACAGTTCATTTTATTTAATGTGACATGTATATAATTCCATCCATCCTCTGTAGGGCTTATCTTACAGGGCTGCAGGGAGTCTGGAGTCTATCGCAGGGGACACTGTGGATGGAGTGCCAACCCATCAAAGGGCCCAATCACACACACTCAATTTTTAAAAAACACCATGCCTACAACACATGGCTTTGGACTGGAGGAGGAAACTGGAGTACACCAGAGGGAACCCATGAAGCACAGGGAGAACATGCAAACTCCATGCACAAAGGGCAGAGACAGGAATCAAACCCCCAACCCTGGTGGTATATGACAAACATGCTAACCACTAAGCTACCATATCCCCCCTGTAAATAATTCAAAAATTTGGCAGATTCTAAGCTCCATAAACTGAGTCCGTTTACACTTGGTTGTTTCATGCAGCTTAAGGATCAGGAGTGTACGTATATGGATGGAGATTATCTACATAAAATATAAACATGTAAATGCACCCAAGATGCATTTGCAACAGATTTAAATCTGAGCTCTCAAACCACTTCAGGAGGTTGTCTAACCACATTTGATAACCAAAACCTCTCTCAATAGATGATGCACATGCCCCATGAATGCCGAAGTTGCCATATTTAAAAATGTTAATAAGATTAAAAATGGCACTAAAATCACGATTTATGAGGCGACAGCATTGGAAGTTGTGGTACAAATGTAATGAGTTGATTTGCATACAAAGCCGAGTACAAAAGTTTGTATCGGGACATGATAAAGAACAAGAGCTAAAAAGACAAAATAAGTGACAAAAAATGGTCAATTAGTACATGTTAAGATATTAATGAGGATAAGTAACTGATATTCACTGAAAATTTGCACCCCCCATACTCCATGTGACATATCTAGGAATAAAACATTGGCTTTTACAGGAAAATAATGAAAGATGCAATGGTCCCTGGAGCATTAGTGGTTAGGCCTCGGCGCTCTCACTGCCGTGGCCCAGGTTTGATTGCCTGCCAGGGAACCAGCCCCAGCCACTGGGGCTACACAAATGCACTCCCAGTGCTGATTCCAAGCCCAGATAAAATTGGGGAGGGTTGCGTCAGGAAGAGCATCTGGCATAAAAACTTTGCCAAATCAAATATGCAGAACAGTGATCTACTGTGGCAACCCCTAATGGGAGCAGCCAAAAGAAGACAAACAACAACAATGTATTGTGCGAAGTTGCCCAGCGATCTACTGTTACCACACCAAAGTTAATCTTCAATATATCCAAAATATTGGCCAATGCTATCAATTCTTATTTATTAAAGAAAGACACACTGTACTTTCTATCCATTTATAGCCACATTTCATGTTGTGTAATGTCTGTGAAACAACTTAGTTCCTGCTATCACTTATGTTAACGGCTAGGGAAGTGGCAGCTCAGTGGTTAAGCCATTGGACTCCTGATTGGAAGGTTGAGAGTTCAAATCCCAACGCTGCCACTGCTAGGTGCTTGAGTAAGGCCCTTAACTGCTCAGTTCTCTAAATGGGACAATTGTAAGTTGCTCTGGATAAGGGCATCTGCCAAATGCTGTAAATGTTACAACAGCCATAAACATACTGTCAACCAGCCTCTTTGATTTTCTTTTCTCTTTTTGCAGCTTGTCATGTTACTGAAAAACAGCAAATCACAAACTTCTCCATCCTGAAGACTTTCCTTTGTTAGAAAGCTTAAAGGAACAGTTTACCTGATAAAAAAAAATACCTGATATTCACATTTCACATATCAACCTTATCAACAACTGCACATTTTAATCCATTTATATGGAGTGTCCAGTATACAAGTCTCTGTGAATTAGCTGTAAATGATAATTACAACTAGCACATTAATATGAATTTGAGCTTTGCCTTGTAGCTGGAACTATTGTCAGAGCTGCTGTTGTGGAAAATTAATCAACATCTCCTGGCCAATCTATATATCTATAATACCAATTTAATCTATAATACCAATTTAATAGAGCTATGGCATAATATCTGTCATTACTATTTGGGTTTATAACTGCATCCAACCTCTACCATATCATAAGTTATAGAGGAACATTTTCTTTTTTTTTTCATTCCAAAGCTATAGGGATGCCCTTTAAACTGTACATTTAAAATGAAGACTGATATTTGTACATCCCTTCCTGGACACATGCATGAAATAAGGATCTTTGACATGTTTCCTACTGCGCAAGACCATATGTGTGTTCAAAAGGATGTCTCTGGGTAAGCGAAGTGAACAACCACATGATTATGATTTCAGGTCCAGTCATCACATTAGATAACATAAACACTATAGCTATAAAACTCTCCTGAGGGTTTCCTCCACTTAGCTTAGTCCAGGAGACAAACTAGACACACTAGAGCAGAGAGAAAGAGAGGAGAGGGGATTCAGTATACACAGCAAAAAGTGGTTCTGATGAACCCGAGTTCAGGTTAAACAAGACGTGAAAACAAAGTGGAAAGATGGAAACGAGAGACAGAAATGGAAACAAACTTTAACTTCTTTTCCGATTAAACTGCTATAAAGGGCAAGGGCTGTTAAGTGCAACAGTATGTTGAATTGTAACCTCATATGGAGTCAATGTGGTGTAATCAAGCATGTCAGTTATGGAATATCAATCTCTACTGAGGTAATATTTAGGTATGGCTACTCTCAAAATTGAGTGCCAGTTAAAATAGAGCCAGGAGAGCTGGAATGTTTTTAAGTAGAGGAAAGTTTGCTGAGAGCCATTGTTGACTGTTGCGTACAAGGTGTTGTGTCTAGTTTTTTCCTTAAACCACCACGTCCTTTCCCATGTTTCCAGACCCATCCTGGCAGGATGAGAAAGACTTTCTTTTTTCGCAATCAAGCAGAACACAGTTTGAAGGTGGAAGCAAGGGGACGCCACACCAAGAGATACATCATCATTAGTAACTGCCTGGTAAGTATTGCAACTTTGGATGGATATAAAATATGATGTTATTGGAAAATAATCAACTTTGGGGTGGTAACAATAACTCCACAAGATGGCAGAAGCACTGCCATATCTGCTGAGCAAACTCTGGCCTCAATTTTCATCTAATGCGCATACTAAATGAAGATAGCGACTTACAATTTCACCAAATTTAGGCTTCAGAAGCAGACAGTGGGAGTTAATAGTGCCATTTTGTCCACTCATACATATATACAGTCATTGCTTTCACCAGGTTAAAGCAATTTAATTACATCTGAGAAAACTTATAAAAAGATATACGTACTGTATATTTGTACTTTAGCATCAAGATTGCTAGCTAGCATAATGAGACATCTCCTCCAATGACTGCAAGACTGCAAGTTTCTGCCAAAACCACGTGCAAGATATTTGTTGGAAGAACACAGAGAACCGTAACTACACGCAGGGGTTGGAGTAACCTAGACAGCACACCTACATAGACATAAATCAGAGGGAAAGCACTCCAACATCACAACACACACCACATACACAGAAAGATTTGAAGCATATGTGTATGTGTGTCATGAATTTTTCACTCCGAGTCAGGTAGACTTACAGGACACTCATATATGTGTCTATGTGAAGCAAATGAAATGTGTATACTTCTCTCTCTCTCTCTCTCTCTCTCTCTCTCTCTCTCTCTGTCTGTCTCTTAGTTGTTCTCTAGTACTCACTATGTGCTATATAGAAAGATGGACAGGTGTGTAAATTTGCTGTTGTGATCAAGAAAAAGAGCCCCCTGACCTCTCTGAAGCGTGCCATATCTACACAGGATTCTCACCTTCACGAGACATACTTTTGTGCACTTTCTCGATCTCTCTCTCTCTCACTGTCTGGGTGGCTTTCCTTTTTTACTTTGGATGTCTTTCACCAGTGCTTTACTAAAAGAGAATGTCTTGGAATGTCTTCAATAAAACCTAATTTAGATGTGTGTGGTTGGCAATTTCAGCAAGCCACAATGAGTTGCTAAAATGAAACCTTAATTGGGGATCTGAATCATGATATATCTTTTAACTAAACATCAAAATAAACCAAAAAGACTTTCCTTTGTTCACAAACTGTTAGTTATTTGTGTTTTTTGTGCAGAGTAAAACTGTTGATATATTTTTGAAAAATGCATATTTCTGACTGTGGAACAGTAATGAATAATGGTGGGGTTAGTATTAATTCCCTTTCTTGTGTCTTTGTTCATATAAAATCAGACTAAATCCAACTTCATCACCCTTGTTCATTTGATTTTGTATTAATTTCCCATGAGATCAAATTAAATAAATTAAAATATAAGTAAATTTGTTAAAAGAAGTAGAAGTAACTTCTACATAGTACTAACTGACACCAAGGCAAGAACAAAACTTATACCAACCAAATTCAAAGACCCAAGATGCCAACAGAAACCAAGACAATACCAAGACCCACACCAACACTAGACAAACACAAGACTAAGACCCACACTAACAAACAACAAGACCAAGACCCACACCAACAGAGACCAGGATACAACCAAGACCCATACTAACACAGTACAACACAAGACTAAAACACACAACAAGAGAGACAAGACCATATCAACGGAGAGCAAATGACAATTATGGTTATAGAGTGGTTACAAAACCAAGACAAATAAAACCAATACACAACCAAGACCTATACCAACCAAGACCAAGACAAGATCAAGGCGCATACCAAGAGCGACTAGGACAAGGCTTGCTAGAACCTTACCAACCAAAACCTATACCAACCAAGATTAAGAAAAGACCAAGACCCATACCAACCAAGTCCAAGACTATATTATGAGACCTCACTGTGTTTTTTCTTTAAAGGACAGCCAAGAGCTTTGTTAAGTACTGTAGATGATAGGTCCCTGTTAAAGAATAATTATAATTAAATAATGTCATGAAAATGTATTACACTGCCCATTAATTTTTTGGGGCACCATCATGTATTTCAGGACTTGGTTAAGATCAAGACGAGATCAAGACTAAATTGGTTTGTGACTGTGAGGAGACCATGATCAGGGTTTAATGGGCTTGAGAACTATAGATTTTCTTGAAATATCTGTGAAAATACATGAAACTGAACATGAGCTTTTGATTCAGTGACTGTAATAAGGTCATATGAAGCATCTAATGGTGACAGCTCTTTGTAAATTTGAATGCTCTGGATCAGAAACAACACAGCACTACCTATCATCACTCCAACATGACATTGCAAAACAAGATACATGCATAAATACACACCCTTCCCACACACACATCTGTTTTGAGTCCCTGGCAGGTAGTAATCAATCACTGGTTAATAAACATGCAGGACTGTTTCCACCAATGATGAGCACTTTGAAACAGTTCAAAGTGTTTTCACAGCATCCCTGCTGAGCATCATTTTAAAAGAATGCACGCTGCGGCTTTGAACAAGATGATGGAGCGTTGTGTACCTTTAACTCACATGTTGGTGGTTAGATTAAGTTATTGGGATAAACAGTTTCCGTTACCTACTGGTACAAATTAGCAATTGCTTAAACTGGTAATGATTTTTCTTCATAAACACAAAAGCATCTGGTTTTGTTTTAAAGGTGTTATTATGTTACCTGTACCATTTAAGTTTTTTATCCATTTAAGGTTTACCTGATAAAATAAGAATTTATTGCTGCAACATCTAGTTCTGTCAGATAGGGGTGTAATGCAATACTAGCTGTAGCTGTGCTCCAGATATTTGTATCTTTATTTTAATTTAAACCCAAAGTGGGCATGGCCTAAAAAAAAAAAAAAAAAACATGA
Source organism: Pangasius djambal (assembly GCA_022985145.1). Lineage (NCBI taxonomy): Eukaryota > Metazoa > Chordata > Actinopteri > Siluriformes > Pangasiidae > Pangasius > Pangasius djambal. The sequence continues at coordinate 3,934,484 of CM040995.1, forward strand.
ACCATACCACTCTGCCCCCAGAACCACTGGAAAACACTGGGGAAAAAAAGAAAAAGAAAAAAAAGAAAAAACAGTCCAGTAGTAGAAATACCAGAATGGTCAGCATGGTGTGTTAATTCTGACTATCAAGCAGAACAACAATCAAGTTCATAACTGGTCTCAACTAGACACTGACATGATTTGTACCTTGTTTGTACCTGCCTGCGATACTTTCTACCAAATCTATTGGGTTCTATTTTCCAAAACATAAACAAGCTAGTACCCTAATTTAAATGGTTGCAATACTGACCATGCAGTTACTAATGATGTTGTATTCTGTAAACATATTGTGCAGCTAACATGACTTTTGTTTTTCACACAAGCTTGAAAGTAACCCCCGCCCCCCTCCCAGCAGCCCACCTTTGGCATGACTTTTTTATTGATCTACTCTGACCTAGATGCCCTTTGAAAGCTGAAAAGAAGTAATCCTACTATTAGTTTTTGTATCTGTTTAGAACACATTCTGAATAATGTCTTCATCTTCAGTTACATCCCTACTGTCATTTGCTTTGGGATCAAGGAAAAGAAAAAAATACCCTCAGAAACAACAGGAACTAAGAAAAGAAGGGTAAAGAGAGACAGAAAGAGAGACAGTAGTAAGCATTAAGTGGTTTTGTTCAAGGTTCCACCTTAAAATAGTGCTGACCCAGTAGTCCCATTATTACAATAAACAGAGCTCAGATTCAGACATAAAATATACTTCAGTTCTAACGTTTTGGATTTCAGGGTGGCACTTCAAATCTGACCCCAATCACAAGCACATATAAGGTTGGTATGCTTTTATAATTTAATCTTTTTTGGGAGTAACTTTCCTTACAATATGAGCCACATTATTGGCTCAGTTTCCACATTAGTAAGTCCATTTGGGGTCCAACCTGATCTAACATGACTGCCCCCCTCCTTCTGTCTGAAGGGGAGGAATGGAAATGAAGTGGATGTGAGCAGTTTGACACACATTCACACACACACACACACACACCATCTACCTGAGCCACAGAAAGCGTCCTCTTGCAGTCTTTCTCTGGATAGAATTTTGGAACTTTGGATTTTTGGGAAGAAAATTGGTGGATACTATGCTTCATCACATGGATTAATTTTTTTTTCAATCTGGATTACTTTATTTCATAAACTTATCATTTTCTTAAAGTTGTTTTGAAGTTGCAAGAAATTCCTAGAAAGTTGGTGCAGTGGGTAAGTTTCTGATCTCATATCCATCAGATCTCCCTGGTATTTCTGCTCTTTTGGGTAATTTAGTAAAACTGGGGGTAAAATGCCCTGACAGCAAATAAAAGGTTTTTTTTTTTCTTCCACATGTGAAATGATGGCCATGTGGCCGTGTGTGTGTATGTGTTTCATATAAACAGTTGTGACTGTAGTGATTGCTTTCTCTTCCTTTTCTCTACAATTCCTTTCTTCGTCTGTTATTTCTGTTTTCTTTTGACCTTTTCCTTGATTCCAAAGTGAATGCTGCTCTGACAATACAAGATTTTGTAAGCAAATTCCTATTTCGGGAGTAAATTCAAATAGCACAGGTAATATAATAACAGCAATAATAACAAAACCAAATACTTTTATGTTAAGAAAATCATAATTTGCTAAAACACATGAAAATCATCACGTGATTTAATCTGAATATGTGAAATGTGAAAAAGGTATCATGTGAAGATATATAAAACAAGTGACAAATTCACGTGTGAAAATAAAAGCACATGCCCTGCATGTGAAAAAAGGTATCGCATAGGGATGTTAAATGACATAGGGACAAAAAGAAAAATCTGAAAAGAATCACATGTGAAATTAAATGAACCGTGAAAAGAATCACATGAATGAATATTAAAAGAATATGTGAAAATAAATGAATCATGTGAAAAGAATCACAAGTGGAATTAAATGAATCACGTGAAAAGAATGACATGGGAAAATAAATGAATTGTTGAAAGAATCATACATGAAAAGAATTACATATGAAAACAAATGAATCATGTGAAATTAAAATAATAATGTGGAAAGAATCGTGAAATTAATCATGTGAAAAGTCATATGTCAACTTAATCATGTGAAAAGAATCACCTGTGAAATCAAATGAAAAGTGAAAAGATTCACATGTGAAAAATAAATAAATCATGTAGAAAAGAATCAAAGAATCAAAGTTTTTAACATGTTTCCCCCACATGTAGGGGATGTGCTATTATTATTACATGTTATTCTTTCCACATGAATCATTTATTATCACATGTGATTCATTTATTATCATACGTGATTCTTTCAATGTGATTCATTTATTATCACATGTGATTCTGTCCATATGATTAGGATTATTCATATCTGAAGTCATACATGAACTTAAATGAATCATGTGAAAAGAATCACATATGAAAATAAATGAATCATGTAGAAAAGAATCAAAGTTTTAACACGTTTTCCCCACGTGCAGGGCGTGTGCTATTATTATCACATGTGATTCTTTCCACACGATTCTTTTATCATCACATGTGATTCTCTCCATCTGATCCATTTATTATCACATGCTGTTCTTTCGGTGTGATTCATTTATCACATGTGATTCTTTCCATGTGATTCATTTATCATCACATGTGATTCTTTCCATGTGCTTAGGATTATTCATCTCTGAAGTTTGCAGAAAAGTGCTTTTTAGTGCTACAAGTGTCTACAAGGATGGTTAGAGAAGGATATAAACCGTTTCTTTCTTCTTCTCCTTCTTGGTCGCGTGATTCGAACAATTATCTATTTTTACGCATGAAGAACGCCAGCTAATTGTTCAGCACGCAACAGCCTGCCATCTTTTGAAAGCCACATGCGGGTTTTATTGCAGTGGGATGACATTGTTTCTCCACCTACAGCTCTGCAGTGATGGACGCGCGAAGCTGGAGGATTTGAACAGGACTGAATGTGAGAGCGCGAGTCCGTGTCCATGATGCGCGCTTTCCGCGGAGGCTCGCGCTGCCTGCGCGCCGGATTCCTGGCGTTCGTGCTGTTTTTGCTCGAGGCTCGATGCGGGAGCAGCGCGTGTCCTGCGCCGTGCGCGTGCCACGTTCCCACCGAGGTGCACTGCACGTTTAGGTCCCTGAGCGTGATACCGAGCGGGATTCAGCCAGCTGTGAAAAGAATTAACCTGGGGTAAGACGAGCTCTCACACACACACACTCATTCTCTCTCTCTCTCTCTCTCTCTCTCTCTCACACACACACACACACACACACACTCAATATTGCTAAATCTAACCCTAACCATAACCACAGTAACCAAAAGGAAACATTTTGTCTCTTTATTTATTTATTTATTTATTTATTTATTTTAAAAGTCTTCCTTGTGGGGAACAGGAAAATGTCCCCACAAGGAGAGGAATATCTGACAGTTTGATATTTTGTCCCCCGGCAAGATATACAAACATGCTCACATACACACTCGCACTCATTCACACATGTACCTGTGATGTGCTATACACCATTGCATTGTAATTCATCTTCCAGCTTCCATCAAATGAAAGGTCTGTGCTTACATACAATTACTTATGTTTGTGAACATGAATATTCAAGGTAAATAAAAAGTGATTTAAGCAGGAATAATTTAAAGGTTATAGATATACTTTACATCCACATTGTTTGTCTTTTTAGATACAACAGTCTTACAATCCTAAAAGAACATGAACTGTCAGGTCTGGAAAACTTGGAGTTGTTAATGCTGCACAGTAACACCATCCAAACCATTGAGGACAGAGCGTTCAGAGACCTAAAGGCTCTGCAGGTAAAAGACCGTTCTCAAACCCGTATGGCTCGGATGTGCTGAAATGCTGATGCTTGAGACGTGTACATATGTGGTTCAGCTGTTCGGTCCAAGACAAGCACAAATAAATCTTCGCACTGAACAAAACACTTGGACCTCAGGCTGTTTGTTTCCAAAACAAACCAAGCGTGTTGAATGATGGTCAGATGTTAAAATGAAACAGACGATAGATGAAAGGATGACTCATCAATCTGTACATTCTAAACTCAGAAATATTATTGATGGAATACAATGCCTGAATGGTCAGTAGGGCTTCAATTTAAACAGATTATGAAATTAATTGCTTTTACAAGAATATGTTGTTGAATAGAGCTGTCATTATATAGTACTACTAGCATAAATGCCCACTCCAACTATTTTGCTTAGGAAAGTTTTGATCTAGTGCCATTTCCCAAGACAAATAAAGATTTCCAACTACTGATTGTAGCATACTGGAGTTAGGGACAGCAGTAGGATGCAATTGCTGAGTGCATATTGATTGACCTTTTTTTTCAGGAATCTGTATTTTAACAAGCAACAGAAGTCAAAATACAAGGAGTCAAGGTAATGATGGTCCGTAATCATAGACCAAAACACAGGTAAACATAAGACTTGGACAAAACCACCAACATAATCTCATAAAAATGTCAAAGGAATTCTACTGAGCAAGAAAACACCATAAGAATGACTATAAATCCTGGCCCAGCTTTGAGTTTCACATTTGTAATTTTTTTATGTAAGTCAGCTGAGGTAAATTTCATATAATTTAAACTCTGGCTCAGGAAATACGATTTACCCATGAGTACTATAAGACAGTTAAAAATAAAAATAAAGTGGAAATTTAACTCTTCAAGGACTCTAAAGTTAGGAGTTAATATACCATGAGCTGTAAGCATAGCAGATGAGCACTTTTGCAGCTTATCCTTGAAAACATGGGCACATTTTCTTTACAGGAGAGAGTGAATTTACAAAAATATATTTTAGGAATACAACAAATCAAAGAAAATTAAAAGCATGATAAAAACAGATTATATCACCTGCACATATTACAATTTCATGACCTTGATTTAGTACCTTGTTGCTTCATTAAGCTTTGCGCACACATTTATGTTCTGCGAAAAATATTAGGATGTGCTGGATCAAGTGCTATTTTATAAGAATGGAATTTTGAGGGTGATAGCATTACTGTTAAATTAAACTAAATGATCAGTGGTTAATGTGATTACTTGTAGGACTATTCATGCAGCAATACATTGGCAATATACTAAACCTCTGTTAGCTTTTTATTTCAGTGCTTGCCATCTTCCCATATATCACAGTATTAGTCTTTTTTTTAATTCTTAAATTGTCCATTGCTTTTTCATTGAATTGCAGTATGTTTGATGGCAAAAAAAAGGTATTTCTTCCATCTGTATTTTCTATTCCTTATATTTTTTCTGGCAACCACTTTTCTGAACACCTCGGAGGCATAAACTACATGAAGGCAATTTGCACTGAATCTGAATCTGCATCTGAATGGCACATGCAGAAAAACCTCTTAAGTACCTGTGTAACTGAACTCTGAATACATGTAAATATTGACATAACAGACTTTTTGACATAACAGAATTTTGGGTCATATCTTTACATCCACTCAAACATTTGTCGTGTGCAACTTGTTACATTATACAGTTTAACTACTTAATAAGAGTTTCTTGATGATTTTGCTTCCTTAGGTATTAAAAATGAGTTACAATAGAGTCAAAGAGCTACATAAAGAGACATTTCAAGGCCTGGAAAATTTGTTGCGTCTCTATATGGACCATAATACCATCGAATTCATCCATCCAGAAGCTTTCTATGGTCTGACGTCTCTTCAATTAGTCAATCTCGAAGGCAACGTACTCCAGCAGCTTCATCCAGACACTTTTATAACTCTGAGATACAACCAGATATTCAAATATTCATCTATAAAGACCATATATCTATCAGAAAATGCACTGACCACATTACCTGCTACAGTGTTCACTGGTTGCTACCAGCTAGAGAATCTCTTTCTCAGTGGAAACCCTTGGTCATGTGATTGTCAAATGGACTGGCTTGCAGCATGGATCGAAAGAAATCCAGGTATGGATGACAGAGCTCTTTCCACCCAGTCACTGCTGTATATATTGTACTCATAAATCTGACTGATTGCACACAGTGTATTGACTTCTACATTCATTGAGAGGCTGAGAATATCAGTTGGCTTTTAAAAGGCAAGTGAAGGCATTGCAGGAACATGCTGTACACCAAACCGGCCTTCAGTACACACAAAGAGTCTAAGGCTGAAATTGTTTTACAGAGAAGAATGCGAATTCCTGTAGAAATTGTTACTATTGCCTGTTGTTCTCACCTTGTTACTTCTGCCTAAAACATCAATTTTGTATTTACAGGTGTCCTGAAATGCAAAAGAGACAGGAAGTTTTCTGGAGAACAGATGTGCCCCATCTGTAAATCTCCACTTACCTCCAGAGGCAGCAGTATTATTTATCTGTCAAGTCAAGCCTACACATGTTCTAAGCCGTGGATTCATTCCCATTTGAAACAGAGAAATCTCACAATGGAGGAGAACAGCTATGCCCCAGTCCTTCCCAAAGACTTTATTGCTCCAATTGGGGTAATGGAAATGAAAATCACAGACCAGTATAACAATGATGGCAATGTTGCCTGTGTTGTACAGAGGCCAGGGGGGTTGGAAAACTTGAATGTAACCCAAGGAGTAATGGGTGATAATGTTACAACACTCAGTGCAACTGTGACTACGTCACTTGTTTGTAATATTGATTACGATCACATTCGTCAGCTTTGGGGCATCTTGGCCTCTTACAGTGATTCTCCAATGAAACTTGAAAGGGAGTTACTTCTCACCATGTCACCAGAAATGATCTACAAATACAAGCAAGCAAGATCAGCTGATAGTGAAATCTTCACAGAGATTGAGGCAGAAATTAAGGCAAATCCTGCGTGGTTAATGCAAGGTATCGTTAACTTACAGCTGGACCTTACTACAACTACATATACAACACTCCACATTAAATATTTGTCCAATATTGAAATGAATATTGAAAGCAATAAAGTACGAAGAGACAGATTCAGCTGGACTATGATCAAAAAGCACAACCAGACTAAGACTGAGTATTTAGTACTTTCTGGTGGTGTGGCTGAACTGAAATGTGAGACCTATGGTGATCCCAAACCCTCCATAGAGTGGATATTACCAGATGGAATCAAGGTGCGTGCACCATATAGCAGCGAGGACCGGAGGATAGTAATATTAGATAATGGGAAGCTTACTTTAAGAGCAGCAGATAGCTCTGATGCTGGTATTTACCACTGCATTGCCACTAATTATTTAGATGCAGATGTACTTTCTTTTAGGGTTACCATACTGTCCCCAGATGTTGAGGAGGAGGATGTCAATGGGGTTCGGCTTTCACGAACAGTGGGTGGGAGCTTAGTTCTTGATTGTGAAACAAATGGTACCCCACAAGCCTCTGTCCAATGGATACTACCAGACCACACTGTTGTGGACCGGTCTTTTGGAAACAGGAAACTCTATCCAAATGGTACTTTAGCAATACATCCACTGACTGAGAGAGACAGGGGGTTTTACAGATGCATAGCTGCTAATCATCTCGGGGTAGATTTATTATCCTCCCTAGTAACTGTTTCTAGTGATGGGTCCAAAATTGTGACACTGACCAGCATAGATGGGTCTGGTGATGATGTACAGCTGGGCACAGACGATAGCCACGTGATTTACCGCGAAGGTCTTTCTAGTAGAATTAGCCAGGAATCAAGGACAGTTACTTCAGATAGACCATACCCTAGGATCAGGCATTCACTTCGCCATGGAGTAACTACAAATAGAAGGGGAGGTAGCAGACACACCGGGTGGTCTAGAAGGGTGTTTGACAAAGCATCCAGGAGAGTAGACCCGGAAAGATTAGCAGATTATATCAAGAGATCTCAAAATAAGAAATCAGGGAAAGATAAAGATGACAGTATAAACTCATCAGATAAATCACAAGCTAATGTAGAACGTTCTGCTGATGATGAGACAGGTTCAGGGAGTATAGTGATTGAAGGTGATGTTTCCATGCCAGATCAAGCCAAATCAAGTACAGAAAATCCAGAAGATTTTTATGGTAGTATTATGACCACATATCACCTACTAGAGGATGATCAGAATAAGGCTGCTGAAATCAAAGAGATACTAAAAGATGACCTAATCAATGTTATAACAACAACAGAAAACATGAGAGCAATAACAACAGGTTCCTATTCTTACACAGATGCCAGCCCAATGGTGCCAAGTGTTACTCTTAGCAGTTATGAATTTCAAAAAGATGGGCCAACACCATTTATAGCCACCCAAGATTATAATGTTGGTCCTAGTAGTAGCAAATCATACAGTTCAGAAAGAAGCACAAATACACCTTTGCAACCATTTACCGTAAAATTTACAGTTACTGAGACCATGGATGAAATGGAACTTCAATTTTCTGGGGATATGCCAGAGACTGCAACTGAGGTATTGCCACATCTCAACTCTCAGAGCCCTAATGTGACACCAGTGATGAATCAACCAACACAAAGAGTGACCCCAGTAGTACACATGTCTACAGACCCTGAGAGCCAAACCACTTTTACAGCAGTCACTACAACAGAAAGAGAACAAGACGAGATTACATTTCATACTACTCAAAGAATCAAGTCTCCTCATCTGCCCCCTGGATCTACCATCATCTCCCACCAGCAAATACACATTATTCCTCCTAATAAAAAGCGGCCAGGAAGGAGACGTAATTTATTCAGTAGGCGCAGAATTATTCGGCCAAACAAGATTACAGATATACAGTCCTTACTGGATAAACTCAAAAGGCCATCTGTTGAGTATGAGAGCAATGCCACTGTCTCATACACAGTGGAACTGACCACAAATTGTGATAATGAGAAAGGAAGAATGTCTACTATAAAATCCAAAACAGAGGAAGATTCAACTAGCAGATCTCAAGTGCTGACATCTTTAGGAAAAACGGAAAAACCCATCACAACAACCCTGAGCAGCCCATTTATTACTTCATCCACTACATTTAAAAGTGAGGGTCAATTGAAGTCTGATAGTTCCAGTGAATATATTCGCTCTACAAATTTCCCTGAGCAAAAACCTACAGAAGATCCAATGACAGAAGTTTTAACCACTGTTGCAACTACAACTACAACAACTAAGGCTTCTAAAGTCATACAGGGAAAGATACCATGGCATAGATTTTTCGGAAGCAAAGAGGGTCAGCGGGAAATTCTTAAGAGACTTAGAAAACCATCCAAACCATCCATAACAGTAAAGAGCATAACAACAGTCAGAACCATGACCACAACTGCACCATCAAGGGCCTTAACTTCTCTACCTACAGCTGAGTCAATGGCTGCACCAATGACTGCCATGCCTCCTGTCACACAAAGAAATCAAGGCAATTTGGGGATGTCCTCTGATAACTTGTCAAACTTCACAGAATCACAGAATTCTTATGACGCCCTCACATTATTTACAACTGCTAATCCATCCAAAAAATACCACAAAACAACAGTAACCTACATGCCAGTAACTACACCTATGTATGGATCCAGGGTATCCACAGCTACAACATCATACATTACACCAATTCCACCATCCCTAACAACTACTAAAACGACATACAAGGAAGATACAGTTGAGTTCTCAGGCTCTTACTCTGGAGGGTCTGGGGGATTTGGTGGTAGATCTTGGGGAATTCGAAAGCCAGGTTTCCACAGACGACGTTTCAGAGGAAGAAGGCCAGTTAAAAAATCTACCACACAAGCTCCAACTACTAAATCTGCTACATTTGAAACCACCTCTTTAACGCCACAGACAACCTCAAGAGTAACCAAGCCCTTGTATATACCTACTATAGAGGTTGAAAGGTCCTCTATACAGTCATCATCTGACATAATAGACTCTGACAAGGAAGAGTGGAGAAACACAGCCAAACCTACCAACTTTCCAAAAACTCATTCTATAGCAAGTGATCCTTCACCAACACAGAGCTTTTCTTATACAACTATTATAGCAATGCCATACATCACACCACAGTCAGAAAACCAGAGAACCAAAGCAAGAATGAACACAAATAAAAGTATTCCCCCACGAAGAGGTGGAAGGTATCAAACTCAGAGACCTGTGATTCAAAGAATAAGGCCAAATTTAACTAATAGAAACAAGGACCATCTTAAACAACCAAGAGTTACTGCTTCCCCTGACACTAAAAGGGGTGGGTCTAAAATGAGGACTAGTACCGAGAGGACACTAACCTTTGACACAGTGACTGTTGTCACAGCAGAAGAAAACAAGACGATCATGTCATTTCCATCCAACAGTGATATCTCTAATAAAATTCCCAATACTTATGATCACATCACAGTGTATGACACTATATCATCAACTACCAATGGATTTGAATCATCTACAAAGGATGTAACATCTAAGCCAAGCATTGTTGGGGGACATGCAGCCAGTTTTACAGTTGAGTCAAACTCTGATGCATTCCTTCCTTGTGAGGCTACAGGTAACCCTGAACCTGTCATCAGCTGGAAACGGTTCTCCCCAAGCACAGGTACCCGTATTCTGAATGTTTCTAATTAAGGTTTTAAAATGAAGGTTTTGTATGATATGGAAATGTGTATTTTTTTCTTCTTATAAAGATTGTGCTGTTATGCATTTGTTTTATTTCTTTGGTTTTATGTTCTGTTTTAATTTTAGGGACTACATTGACCATTAAAGGAAAAGTTGGTAAACTTGAGGTGTTCGGGAATGGAACATTGTTGATCCAGAATGCAAATGTCAAAGACCGAGGACAATACCTTTGTCTGGCTGAAAATGCTTATGGGTCTGACAAACTCACTGTCATGCTGTCAGTGGTGGCTTACCCTTCCCGGATATTGGAGTCAAAGGTTCGAGAGATCAAAGCCCACTCTGGTGAAACAGTTGATCTGAAATGCAAGACAGAAGGAAGGCCAGTGCCAGTTGTGTCGTGGATTCTGGCAAACCGCACTCAAGTTAGGGGTCAAAACAATGGTCATGGCAGAGTAACCATTACACCAGAAGGTACTCTGGTCATTGAACAGGTGTCAGTATATGATCGAGGACATTATAAGTGCATTGCAAGTAACCCAGCTGGTATAGATACAGTGACTGTGCGTCTTCAGGTGGTGGCAGCACCCCCTGGCATTTTGGAAGAGAAACGGCAGCTGGTGAGGGCTGATGTTGGGCAGAGTGTGTGGATGCCCTGTACAGCGCAAGGAGACCCTCAACCTACTACACACTGGGTTTTGATGGATGGGACAGTTATAATGCCACTTCACACTAGCTCCAGAGTGTACTCATTTCCTAATGGTACCCTTCACCTGAAAAGCCTGGATATCTCTGACAGTGGAAAATATGAATGCATTGCTACAAGTTCCACAGGATCTGAGAGGCGAGTAGTCACTCTATCTGTGGAAAAAACAGAAATTGCCCCCCAAATAATTGAAACATCAGGCCGAAGGACTGAGCTGGGGTATGGCAGCCAACTTCGTTTGAACTGCTCTGCAACTGGCGTTCCCAAACCCCAAATTATTTGGAGACTTCCATCCAAAGCCCTTGTGAACCAGTGGCACAGGTAATAAAGAAAAAAATGACATGCACATCATACATTTAGATAAAAATGACACTTTTATCAAATATCTTAATTCAGAAGGTGGAAGATTTTGAATATTTCTAGTTGTAGCACTTTCTCATTGCTATTTATATGTTCTATATCACCTACATGCACCACTCTCTTCCCTGTCGCTCAATAGCATTTTGAGTAGTTACTCAGGTGTCAGAGGTACAGCTCACCTTTGGTCTGAAGAATTTAATGACTATCAATGACTGCAGCATTTTACCTAAAATATGCATGTTCCCTTCACAATAATGCTTTACAATGAGCCACAGCTTGCACTGTGTTTAATTAAAGATGCATCAACTAAACTCCAAATCTTTTTTTCATTAGCTGTGGTGTACAGTTGGAGGAGACCTAAAATCCATGGTGATAGATTAGCTGATATGACTTTATCATTGTAACACATGCAAATATGTAAGCAGTTCATTTGAAGAAATACTTCTCAGTGATTAGCTAGAATAGAATAATGGGTTGGATCATTGGATCCAGTCTTGTATAAGCATCACTTATCAGCATTATATCACCATTACCCTCCTTATGACAGTGTTTTTCTTTCTATATGTATTACAATTTGTGATGGTGACAAACAAACATTTTTAATACTTGGAATGCAACTTCTCATTAACCACCAAGGTTCTAAAGTAGCCTTTTTGTTTTCTTACCAAAATCTCACTTTCCTTATTACAGAATGGGCAGCCGTATCCAGGTGCTGGAGAATGGCACACTTGTCATTGACTCAGTTAGTGACAAGGATGCTGGAGACTACCTTTGTGTTGCACGCAGCAATGCTGGGGATGATCTACAACTAATGAAAGTCTCTGTGTCCATGAAACCAGCTAAGATTGAACCCAAGTTTGTTGGGAAGAAACAGGTATCATATGGCAAGGAACTAAAAGTAGACTGCAAGGCTTCTGGTACCCCTGTACCAGAGATTTCATGGGGCTTGCCAGATGGTACATTGGTCAACAATGCTCTTCAAGCAGATGGCAGAATAAGCAGTCGATCCAAACGTTATATATTGTTTGATAATGGGACGCTTTACCTGAATAAGGTGGGGATGGATGAGGAAGGTGACTATACCTGTTATGCAGAGAACACCTTAGGCAAGGATGAAATGCATGTTCACATCACGGTTGTGAGTGCAGCACCTCGGATACGCCCCTCAGCCATCACTTATGCCAAAGTCAAGCCAGGAGGGAATATCCGCTTTGACTGTGAGGCCATAGGAGAACCCAAACCAAAGATTCTGTGGATGCTACCATCCAGCGACATGATTGCTGCATCAAATAAACGATACTTGATGCATGTCAATGGATCTCTTGATATACGCAATGTAAAATTAGCTGATGCTGGAGAGTATGTTTGCATAGCTCGGAACGCTGCAGGTGACGAGAGCAAAGTGTTCAAGTTGGAGATGGATGGAAATCCACCCATCATCAATGGCTATTACCAGAACAGGACAGTTGTTAAGGATACAGCAGAAAAGTATTCTAGGAAGTTAATAGACTGCAAGGCAGAAGGAGACCCTCCTCCAAAGATCACATGGATAATGCCAGACAATATCTTTCTCTCAACTCCTTACTATGGGAGCAGAATTATTGTGCATTACAATGGGACTCTAGAGATCCGCAATGTTAGACCGACAGACACTGCTGAGTTTATTTGCATGGCACGGAATGATGAGGGTGAAGCTGTCTTGGTAATACACCTGGAGGTTACCAACCAACTTATAAGGCCTATCTTTAAAAACCCCTTTAATGAGAGAGTGGTGACTCGACTAGGGAAAACTACAGTACTTAACTGTTCTGCTGATGGAAATCCACCTCCAGATATGATCTGGACTTTACCCAATGGTACCCAGTTAACTGTAGGGCCTAATGGGGGATCTCAACATCACCTGGGCAGTGATGGCACATTTGTCATATATAATCCAAGCAAAGGGGATGCTGGCAAGTATCGCTGTGCTGCAAAGAACAAGGTTGGATACATTGAGAAACTGATTATCCTAGAGGTTGGACAAAAGCCTTATATTCTGACACGGCCACGAGGGATTATCCGCAGCATGTCTGGAGAACCCCTGTTCCTACATTGTTTGGCTGATGGAAGCCCTCGTCCCAACATCTTCTGGACCATGCCAGGAGGTCATGTCATAAGCCATTCTCAGATAACTGGTCGCTACCAGCTAATGAACAATGGTACACTGGTCATCCATCAGACCAATTTACATGACCGTGGGAATTATGTGTGCCATGCAAAAAATAATGTAGGGGATGCAGTTTTAACTGTGCCTGTCGTCATAATTGCATACAGTCCCCGCATCACTAATGGACCCCCACCAAATGTAAAGACAACAACAGGCACTCTAGTGCAGCTAAACTGCATTGCTGTTGGAATTCCAAAACCAGAAATCACCTGGGAACTGCCTGACCGATCTGTTCTCTCGACAGCCGGAAAGGGACGTTCTGCAGGCAGTGAGCTACTCCATCCACAGGGCACGCTTATAATTCAGAAGCCAACAAGAGCTGACTCTGGCCCTTATAAGTGCTTAGCAACTAATAATCTTGGGACAGACACCAGAGTCACATATATGACGGTTATTTAAAACAGGCAATAAACATCCACCAGTGCTCTTCAAATCTTCAAACAGTTGTCAGATGGCAATATTTCCAAAAACTGCTCTGTATATTAAGTGCTGTTATGGCATATTTCATAATTTAGAGGGCTAGCAGTAATAAATGTTCTACATTTATTTAACCATGTATCACTCTAAGATTCACATGGGTGGTATACCAAGAAAGATGGAAAGAAGGATGGATGTATGGAATAGACTGCACCGATCTGCTGTTTGGCATAAAAATAAATTTGGGACAGGGCCCTAAGTCTGCAGTCTAAAATATGCTTTATGACTGAGTAGTTTCATGTTGAAAAGATATGTGGTACTAACCTCAGGTGCTAATGCATACAGAGCTGCTATTGGCATGTATGAGATTTCACTGTTTTAATTGCTCTCTAAACTTTTGTTGCCCATATAATAAGTAATATAGTGAGCAGCTGACATCGATCACCTATTTTTTTTTTCTTCAATGTCGTTTGTAGTACAGTTTATGTTGATGTAAAATATTTGCAAGTTATAACATTTTAAGACTGAATTAATATATTTTGAGGGGAATTTTTATGTGATTGATAGTATAGATTAGTATACACAGATAGTGGGCTTTATTTTACTTAAGAAACAATAGTGTTTGTTACTATATAAATTGCTTTTGAATTCTTTTCACAAATACTTAAATCTGTGTTTCATATTTATGTGGATTTTATACTTCATAAGTTACTGCATTTTCAACCTTGAAAAAATAAATTGTGTATATTTAAGATAATTATACATATATATGATACTAAAACTGTATACATAAAACAAATGTCAAGATTACATGTATACAGGCCAGGTTTCTACCTGTAAATCTGATTCCTAATCTTGTACTTCACCATTTTATAGAAAGTAACAATAATAACAAACATTCTTTTGAGTACTTAAACCTTGTTGTAGTACATGATGATTCTATAGAACAATCATAAACATTTAAAATATTTTTTTCTATGGAATGTCTGAATGTTACTTTACTTGTGAAACCAGGATTTTCTCCAGGATATTTTCATATATATTTTTCAGTAATATATATAAAGAGATTGATTGGTAAAGAATAGAGCCAACAAATGTAAGGTGGACAATACGTATTTCTACATATTGAGAGACATGGCGATGGAAACACACTTTAAATCTTAAATCTTTAAATCTTAAGTACTTTTGTCTCTTTGTAGATTTTCAAGTTAGGGTTTAAAGAATTTTCCCAATTCATAATGGTATAGGAAGGGCAATTCTTGGCATTATACAAATGAATCAGTTAGCCCCATTGTCCTTTTTACATTATTACTTGAATTAGCACAAAATCTTTGAATTATCACACAAATGTGTGCCAAACATTATTTTGCACCATTATTTTACATTATTATACAGCACATACAGCCCATTTCCAGCCTGCATTTTATTGAATCTTCAACAGTTCATTGAAAGTTACTGTTGAACTATGAATTTCAGTTTTCTCTTGTTTTGGGACAAAATGTGGTCCAGAAAATACATAAATCAAGCTGGAAAAGGTCTTTTCCATAAACACTGGAATGTGGAATTGGTTTGTAAGCCAGAGAAACTGCTAGCATATGTTCACAAGAACAATCAAGCAGCATTAGCTGGTTTGGCAAGATATACTGAGTAACAAACAGTAATTTGGGGTAAGTTATGTAATCCTGCCTACAAAAGTAAATCACTCATAAATTGTGTCAGAAAAAGTCATTTTTAGTACTGATATTTATGTTTGAGCCCAAAATGGATAATTGCTCTTGGGTCTTCACTCTCCATAGACAGCTTTCTGGCAGATTGCTAGCTTGTGTGAATTTACAATGAGGCACTGAAAGATTACATTTGATTGGCTCTGGTAACCAGTGGCTACTTTTGATACCTCTAATATGTTTTATCTGCATTTACACATTTGGCAGATGCTTTTATCGAGAGCAGTTTACAATTACAAGCTCACAAAAGTGCCTGGGATTTTAACTCACAGCCTTCTGATCAATAGCCCAAGCCTAAACAATTGCATCACCACCGTCCCTGGGTTTTCCAAGACTTTAACAGTAAAAGAAACAGTTTTTTTATAATGTATGAATGGAATGATAGTACAAATGTTCCCCTTTGTTGTAATATATTTATTATCTCCTTGTTACAAATGCAAGGTTCTTCGTAGTGGTACTGGTTCCCTTGAGTGTAGGGCAGAACCACATGATGAGCTTAGCTCATTAAAATGAGCTCATCTGGGCTGAATTAGCCAGACTTTATGAGCTTGCATTTAGAAAGCCTTGCTTGCCTAGGAGCAAAACAAAAATTGGATACAGAAAATATATGAAAGTTTCAAAGTTAAATCAAAGGAATTAAGACTTATGTAGTTATTAGAAATAATGAGTCTTAAATACTGGGAAGTCATATAGAAGTCGATACTTGGCAACACTTAGTAGTTATTCTGTTTTTCTTGATCAAATGAATAAAGAGAAGAGAAATAAGAAAAAGGTTTTAGCATACATTATCTGTCAGATCCATGCATGCTGTGTCTTGGGTAACATCTGGCCAGTGGATTCCCCCAGTTGGAGTGAGCGTTTTTGGGATTCCAGCTGGCTGCAACAGCACATGAAGAGTAATGGAAAAATAAAGCTTGACCATTTCCCTTAGAGACTCTCTCTAAGGCCTGCCATATTTGATACTAGTTCTCCAACAGAGTTTCTGGTCCATATGGACAAACTCTGACCAACTCCTCAAAGGCCATCAATAACTCTCACTCTCACTTCTGTAATCTCTTCATCTATTGAGATAATCCTGATTAATATGGACATTTTATACAGTACAGTATATTGTGGAAATTTTAGGTTTTAATCATTTGTCATCTCTAGTGTGATATGACGTATCCAGCAGTCATACGTTTTAAGGTGCACACACAACACATGAAGGAAGAAGGTAGTAGATAATCAATTACATACATGCAGTTCAGTCTGCTAAATTATCTATCTTAAATTTGAAACTCAGTCCACATCTTCAGATTCTTTTGCTACAAGAGGATAAATCATTTAATGATAAATATCAGGAATTCATTAAATTCCATTTAACAAATATTTAATTAAGGTGGCATGGTGGTGCAGGAGGTAGTGTTGCCACTTCCAGTTCCAGGGTCATTGGTTTGATTCTAAGCTCAGGTTACTCTCTGTACTCACCTGTTCTTCATGTGCCCTGATAGCTGGATTGAGATTGCCCTTAAGAGTGAGTAAAGTTTGTCTTTAATAAACTTAATTCATCCATCAGGTGTTTATGATCTATTCTTGCTTTTTAAGGAGTACTTCATCCATAAATGTTAACATTGAATCAAAACTAGTGACAGCTTGTTTGCATGGATTCATTTGCCTGGCATTAGTATTAGCTCTCCATTCATTAGCATGTTGAAGTATTTCTGTTGTAGTATCCTCACAGCATACCATTGCTATAAGCTGTGTTTGGATATCTTTCACCCAGCCCACTACGGTGATACTGGAATTTCACATTGGTGTTTGAAAATCCACACTTTGGTCCCACAGACACAAAGCATAGATTCATCTTTCTGTTTCCATCACAGGGTTTCCATCCCTGAATGTGAAGTAACACAAAACTGGAAATTAGGAACATAAATTCGAATGAAAGTGTGGTGCACTGTGATGTCACTAAATATTTTTCACTGAATATTTTCAGATCAAACATATGAAGTTGCTTTCCTTGATAAATTAAGTTCCACACTGTATAATGGGCTCCAGATGATAGTTTATAAGCTTGGCTTAACCAGATGGACTGGTCAGCACCTTTCCCATCTCATTATTACATTCCCCAGGGTTCAAACTCTGACCTTTAAATATAGACCACACTTTGTTTATCTTACACCAAATATGCAACAGCACACCTTTCTTTTGGAGCCAGGAAAAGCTTCCTCTCTCTGAGCTGATGTTTCCAATTCTCCAACCAGGCAACTCAATACAGTGGTTATGGTTCATTAGGGACAGAGGAGCGAAGGGTCTGAACATGTGTCTGCACCATGTTGTTGTAGCAGTGGGTGGGCAGGGAATGATGCCGTCCTCTACTACACACTTACTCAATGAATGGATCTTAGCTCATGCTTTAAGCAACTTCACTTTGGCATAGTCCATCTGTTTCACATTAGTCCTCAAAAGCCATTTTAATGGAGGGCATTCTTGTCAAATATTGATTTCTGTTGGCTTAATTAGTAGTTCATGGCATTTGGTGTGATTAAAGGTGTTTGTGTGGCAGACTGGGAAAACCCACTGGAATGTCATGGTTGCTGAATTATGGGAAGCGGACAAAAAAAAACCCTTGGTTTTGGTGAAAATTGGCTAAAAACATACTTTGACACCTTAACTTTAAAAATCTTAAATTCATACTTCACCATAACAATGTGGAAATGTTGCCTAGGCTATTTTTCTGCAAAGATCATGTTGGTTAAGGAGCCAGATTAACAAACATGGTGGGACAAACAGGCAGTCAGCCTAAAGATTTCTATAGACTTCTACTGCATGAATGTCACGCTTTGATCAAGTTGTTAGCTTTCCAGAGATAGCTAGAGATACAACTTTAAAAATGACTTATTTAACTCACCTTTATATTTAAAACCCAGAAAGGGTTAAATACTTTGAGAGCAGTGTGTGCTAATGATACATGAAGGTCATGTTGTAGCTCTGTCTATGGGGTTTATGTTAAGGTCATGCCTCATCACTGTTTGGTTCTAATATTTCACACTACTGGACTTTGATGTTAACTGCTACATCTATTATGTGGCTTTTTACACGTTCTACAAATAGATAGCTATAAAAAGGAATCTGAGGCTACTGTGTGTGATGTTTAATTTACTTTATGAGAACCAAATGTCCCTAAGTCTTGCTGCATGTATGCAAAATGTACATCCAACATCTAATATGCAAATAGACTCTTTAGTGGAAAATTATTAGAAAAACAAAAAGAAATCATCAGTTTAAGTGTAGGAATAAAAATTAAGCTACACTAATATACCTCAGTGAATGGAAAACCAATGTGTGGTGTGCATGTGGTTTAAATAGAGGTTCTATTTAAAATTAAATAATAATTTAAAAAAAACTTCAAAATGTGTCTGACAGAGGTTATAACTACCACAGGTCAAAAGAGAGGATTGTCAAGTAAGTGCTACTCGGTCATCCAGCCAGTATCTTCATACAGTCAGACTGTTGTCCTACTTCTCGCTCTTGCTCAGACATACAAGGAATGTTTGAGCAATGAAAACATAATGCAGGTCATGGAATCTACAGAATCTCTACACATCAAAGTTTGCTTCCACATTATATGCTTTGCAGTATGTTCAGTGACCTTATGTGCTAGGATTGCTCAAAGCATCAGTGGGACATCATAATGGGCAAAGCGTATTATTATTTTTCCACACAGAGGAAAAATAATACTGTTGATTTAAGCTGGTGTTAATGGGTAATTACTCCCTCAGACCATGTTTACCCTCAAAGACAAAGTGTGGCATCCGTTTGTGGGCATGTACAATTCTGAGGCAATAAAATCAGCAGATTATTTGGAAGACGCATAACTTCTGTTGTGTTGATTACATTTCTGTTACAGCAGATCTGACAGTAGTGCTGGCATGTTTGAATACATTATTCTTTCTATAGTAACAGTGTATTCACAAGAGCTCTACATAGTAGAGTAACAGCTTATTCACAAGCCAGATGCTCTACATAATCTAAGCCTATAATAAACTGTTTTAAAAAAAAACATGTGTAGTTATGTAACAAAGAAAAACTTATCAGTATCAGTGTTTGGTAACAGTCAATAAATTTTCTGCCACACGAAAGCCTTCATGATAGAGGAGTTTCCATAAAATGACAAGCTGTGTTTCTTTTGTTTTATTAACTACAAGAAAAAGAAAAAAGAGAGGCTGGTGAGGGAACGAATGTTTATAGCTGCTGCATCATAAGTGATAATAGGAACTAACTTACTTCAGGGACATTCCACAACATTAAATGCAACTATAAACAGATATAAAGTACAACTTGTTCTTTAATTAAAAAAAAATTAATAGTTCATATAATATGGGGTGGAGGAATAAAACTCCACCCCATCGATGATTATTTTCCTATAACAGGATGCCTCATTATGTTTTATTTCTTACACAGAGTTTAGAATGAAAGTTATCAACAAAAAGAAAAAGATTATTTCAGACTATGTTGCAACTGATCAATGTGCTGTATATGTTCCACAATCCTGAATACACAATCCTTGATATATTCATATAATATATTCATTGATTTATTTCTGATACATTATAGAGCACTCAGAACTGATGGTTGCAAATGCATTAAGGCAGAAATTAATTAACCTCAGTGGATGAATACATTTGGTTGTAAAATCAAACCCCAGCCAGCAGCTGTTTGCAAAACTGGGTCAGCAACAGAGTCCAGAACATTCCACACCACGAACATCACTCACTCCGCAACAGGACTAAACACAATCTCAAGGTGACAACCACAGCATTACACCATATTTATACCAACACAACACACCAACATCAGCAATGCACAATGAAGACTTTATTTAATAAACTAAATAACTAAACCTGTACGATATCTAAATATAACTACAATATACTTCTCAATTCACTTTCATATAATAAGGAATTAGAAACTGCAGAATTAATGGATGTGAAACTAGAATTTGAATCAAACTATATTTCAATGAAACTATGTTTCCAAACCGTTTCCTCTGAGAATGTGTGTGTGTGTGTGTGTGTGTGTGTGTGTGTGTGTGTGTGTGTGTGTGTGTGTGTGTGTGTGTGTATAAATAAATCACCAGTTCACTTGGAACCATGCTGTTGGAGTGCTGATTTGTAGGCCAAGAAGGAAAAGCCTATAAAATCATACTAGGAACACAATCTCTCATCTGATGTGCGCAGACAGTGAAGTCATTTTTGTAAACTTTAAAGCAGCAGTACGTATAGCCTGGAGATTTAGGGATTTGGAGACCTCTGTGGTGGATACATGTAACTGCAGGCAGCTCAAAAAACATTCTCTAATGTCAGCACCCTTTTTCTATAAGGATTAATTTGATGGTTGTGAAGCAATGCGTATTCAGGGAGCGCAGGCTCCTCAGTATTAGAGAAATGTCAACTTTGTTATAACTAGCAAGGTATTGGACCCAGTGACGTTATGTATAAACCATGGGTAACATCAGTAGTAGCATGTTTAAAATGTGAAATAAAATGTATAAAAATATATATAAATGTATATAAATCTGGATTAAAACCCCATACTCTAAACTTTCAGTGAATTCAGTAGTGCTTCTCCTACCAGCAAGGTTGCTTTCCAAATTTGAAAATCAGAACAAAGAGCAAAATACACACTCCAAAAGACCTTTCTGTCATTTATCATAATCATAGCAAAACATTTTTTCCAAATTTGTGATTTTAATATTGGTAAATGCATGGAGAAGCAGGAAGTGATGCAGCCACACAGATGCAGAGTACATGGTTCAATCCTGAGTCTGAGTTACTGTCTGTGTGGTCTATGTGGAGTGTCACCATGGGTTTCCTTCAGATTCTTAGGTTTATTCCTACCACACAAAACCAAGAATGGGCTACACTAAATTATGAATGAGCATTGCTATCTGTGTTTACATGGGGTCATGCGATCAACTGGTGTCCCAACCAGGGAATATACCAGCCTCTAGTTTAGTGTTCCAATGATACGATCTGGATACACCATGACCCTGCCCTGGAAAACACAGTGTCCTCCTCCCGAAAACATTGCCCTTGGTGGGTGGGTTGGATGGTGTAATCCTGACTTTGAATCTGGATCCAGAATGACCCTGACCAGGATAATGAGTGAATGAGTATCAGTACACACAATATACTAGAGATGTGGGGGCCTAACTGGAAAAAAAAGGACAATAGCGTGTTCCATCAACCTGGCTAAAAAAATCTAAATGGTCTCTATACTAGAACTGAAGGGTTTTGCCCTACTTAGATAGACAAGCCATATCATAACTTTGAGTAGCTGCAACAGCTTGCTGTGACCCCTAGTTCCACTCTTCTTAACCTTGTATAGGCAGGGAGCTAGATTCCAGACCCTGAAGTTGTTGAAAAGCGGCCACCTTATAAAAACGCTGATCAGGCAACTGCCAGCACTGGTAATAACAGTAACCCTACACTGAACAAACAGCTGCTTTTGAAAGCAGATGTTTCTGAACACCAGCCCATAGAGTCTAGGACTGAAGAAACCACAGCCATGAGACACCACTTTGCTTTCAAGCTCATGTGTCTGGGTGCCAAGTTTGTTCTGTTTAAACCTTGACTTGTCTCCAAATTTCTGCTTCTCGTCATTAGTATTTCATTTTTAATGAAAATTAAAGTGGGATACATACTGGCTGCGCTTGAAAAATCTATCGATCGTCAATCATCGATGGCATCCAAGATTTATTTTGTAATGAAATTCCAGGTTGACTATGAGATTCTATTTCTATTCTATTGAAAATCTAATTCCACTGTTTCCTACATTTCAATGCCATTCCACTGCTTTAGTGGTGCCTGTGGGATTTTGCCATTGCAATATCTCTACCTAAAGAGAGCAATGCAGCATCACTTTAGTCCTTTAGTCTGTCTGGCTCTCTCACCTCCTCATCTGTACACTCTGCCCAAATGGATCAGCTTCCAAACTTTTATGCTAATATCGCTGTCAACATCATCGTGCTTGTCATCTCATAGATCACTAACGAATCTGCGCTAGCAATAACAATGTCTCCCTGTGACAGCTGAATGACACAAGTGCTAACTTTTCACGGGAATAATCAAAATACAGCACCAATCAACAAATCAGCACTAGAATCACTAAAAAAAGATCACAAATATTTCTATATTAATATATGTAATGTGTTTCAGGGTGAAGTTTTCTTTTAAGCCCCACTCCACAGTGTCAGAGAGAGATTTGGTCTAATTTTTGCCGTCAGGAAGATGGAGACCAATAAAAGCGGGTCGTCAGTTTGCTGCTTTTATCTCCGTGTGTTGCTATGAGCAAGAAGTACAACATCAGCACTGCCAAATGCTGTATAAACAGACAGGCTCATTCTACCCAGGACTATGTAGAGAAGAAAATGTTTCCTCTCCTTTCCCTTGATTGCCACCCATGAGGGAGGTGTTTGTTTAGGCAGAGGTAGGTTGACGGTAGCCTAGGTCGCACATGAAGGAGCTGGGGCCGCATGAAGGGGGTGCCCAGACATTATGGGAGCCCAGGAGGTGGGAAAGGGTGGGAGTTTTTTAAATGGAAAACCAGGAGCAGTGTCAAATTCCTGCTTTTCCTTTACTCACTCGCAGCTTTTGTAAGAACAAGGCTTTAGTGTTCCTTGTATCAGGAAACAAAAACCAAGGTGATGTTCTAGTCAAAACTGCTCAGAAAGTTTAGCTTTTTATTTTAGCGTCTATCACTTCTGTCTGAACTCCCGAGATAAATCAAGGACATTCATAAGAATTTCAAGACCATATGTATCACATTCAGGTTATTCTCGGGTTGTAAATGATTGTAAAATATATAAGTAAAACGAAAGAGGGCAAATCTGGAGTTAATGTATAGAAAGATTTGACTCCAAAAGTCGATGTAACTCTCTCTTTGCTATTGAATACAGATTTTAAACCTCCACTCATCAAAGCCGAGAGAGAAGTGTTGAGTTGTTGAATACTACACGGAAAGTATGTCAATACTGGTGCTGGAACGGACTCAAGAGCAATAGCTGGGAGCACATACGGTGAGGATTACCCTGCTGTTTTCACATGCGAAAAAAACCCCAGACTGCCCCTGAGCTACAGCACATATCTGCAATGTTTGCAAAGATAATGCTATCAACATCACATGCATGAAAAAGCAGATATTGCTGATGATTTGTTCATGATTAAGTTGATGGTAAGCTGTGGAAATATTATGCAGCAAATCATAGGTTTTGAAAGTGATGTGCAGACTAATAAAGAAACCTCAATCTCAAGAACAGGGAATAAAATAGCATTTAGTACTCAACATAACAATGCTTGTTCAAGCATTTATAGTGGAATAGGGTCTGGATTCGAGCAAATACAAGTGAAGTGCTTTATAAATTAAGCGTATGAATCTGCAACTTGTGTTCATCAGGAAGCTACATCAGCAGCAGGTTGTCTGTTTTTTCCATATTACTCATCATGAGATCATAATAAGCACAAACGCTCTTTATAGAGATTCTAAAACCTCCTAAACTCAGGAGTCCTAAACCTTGACTGGAGTTTGAGACATAACACATGGTTTCCTGTTCTTAGATCCATGGTATCCATGTATGTATTTGATTCTCTGTGTAACAATGTAGACTCAGAAAGAGAAATATTGAATCCATGTGTGTGAGGTTTATCGAGCATCTCAATGAAGTCAGACAGCCATCAATGGTAAATGACAGCAAACAGACAAAAGGCCAATGCAAAGACAATATTAAAAGACATAGCAAGGGTCTTAGAAACAACAAATCAGTTAGGGATAATAACACCGAGAACCTAATAATAACAGGTTGGTTGACAAGACTTCACAATGAGTTTATATACACTCATTTAGAACTTTATTAGGAACACCTGTGCACCTAGACATTCATGCAATTATCTAATAAGCCAATC
Organism: Pangasius djambal; assembly: GCA_022985145.1. NCBI lineage: Eukaryota > Metazoa > Chordata > Actinopteri > Siluriformes > Pangasiidae > Pangasius > Pangasius djambal. Next base: position 3,959,334 of record CM040995.1, read on the forward strand.
ATGTGGCAGCAGTGCAGTGCATAAAATCATGCAGATATGGGCCAGCAGCTTCGGGTAATGTTCACATCAACCATCAGACTGGGGAAAAAATGTGATCTCAGTGATTTTGACCGTGGCATGGTTGTGGGTGCCAGAGGGGCTGGTTTGAATATTTCTATAACTGCTAATCTCCTGGGATTTTCATGCACAACAGTCTCTAGGGTTTACTCAGAATGGTGCAATAAAGAAAGAACATCCAGTGAGAGGCGGTTCTGAGGTCAGAAATGCTGATGAAAGAGGTCAACAGATAATGGCCAGACGGAAAGGCCACAATAACTCAGATAACCACTTGGTACAATTGTGGTGATCAAAAAATTATCTCAGAATGCATAACACATTGAACCTTGAGGCAGATGGGCTTCAACAGCAGAAGACCATGTCAGGTTCCAGTTCTGTCAGCCAAGAACAGAAAGCTGAGGCTGCAGTGGGTGCAGGCTCACCAAAACTGGACAGCTGAAGACTGGAAAAACATAGCCTACTCTGATGAATCTCCATTTCTGCTGAGGCACACGGATGGTATGGTCAGAATTTGGCAACAACAGCATGAATCCATGGACCCAACCTGCCTTGTGTTAACAGTCCAGGCTGGTGGCGGTGGTGTAATGGTGTGGGGAATGTTTTTGTGGCACGCTTTGGGCCCGTTAATACCAATCATCGCTTGAATGCCACAGCCTATTTGAGTATTGTTGCTGACCACGTGCATACCTTCATGGCAACAATTTACCCATATTCTAATGGCTACTTCCAGCATGATAGTGCGCCATGTCATAAAGCAAAAGTTAACTCAAATTGGTTTCATGAACATGACAATGAGTATAGTGGTCTTCAGCGGATCTGAATCCAGTAGAACACCTTTGGGATGTGGTAGAACGGGAGATTTGCAGCATGAAAGTGCACCTGAAAAATCTGCAGGAATTGTGTGATGTAATCATGCCAACATGGACCAGAATCTCAAATGAATGTTTCCAACATTGCGGAATCCATGCTGTGCAGAATTAAGGCTGTTTTGAGAGCAAAGGGAGGCTCTATCCAGTATTAGTATAATGTTCCTAATAATGTGCTCTGTGAGTGTATATTAGAACTATGAAATGAAAAGAAAGTAAATGAGGGAGTAAGGTTAGTACTCCTAATGACCTTTGCTGGAGGGGAAGAGTAGTGTTCAGATGTGATATTGCTTGACCTATGGTATTGCTTGAAATATTCTTGAAAATTAAATACAGTAAAAAAATAAATAAATAAAAATAGGAAACTCAATGAGGACAGTTAAAATGAAAATCAGAAAGTTGGTTAGATCATGGGTGTCATGGAATGTAAAATGGATTTTCCTACAATGTTCTTGCAGTGTAAAAAAAAAATGTAGCTCTCAGAGTGTGACTTCTGCTATGATGCTCAGCATAAAGCCACCAATAGGAGCAGAGGTACAAGACAGGTAAGCCTACAAGACAAGTAAGCCAGGTAATTGCTTGGGATTTTTGAAAGGGGCCCCTGAAGGCCGACGCTAAGACCATGAAAATGCTGACACTAAGTCCCAGAATATGTTAAAATTCAAAGTGCAGAACTCCCCCCGCCCCCAAACTCGAGCATACAACACTATACCAGGAAACCCTCATCTCATATTCAAAATGAAGAGGTCTGTCTAGAAGCCAGAAAAGAAAGAGAAAACAAAAAAGAAGAAAAGAGGAAGCAGAACTGTGGTAAGTGGTAAGGATAATCTAATAATAAAACACACCAGGCAGCTTTCTCATATCATATGATAGCTAGCCCATGGCAAGCACATCTTTTTGAGCTGCTGCTCATGACACATCACAGAGCAGTGTAACACAATTAGAGGAAAGCACTATCTATCCTCTTCCAAATAAACCCACAGATTGGATAGTGTCACTGTGATGGACAGGAGAGAAAGTATGCCATCCCTCCAACCCAAAAGGCATGGCTAATATTGCTACCTTGACTCCCAGCCACAAATGGCTGTGGCATCATCAGGATTTGAACTTGAAATCCCACTACAATATGGTGAACACTTTTCTGTTGTGCCACTCAGGAGCCCAGCTCAAATTGCCTATGTAATGCAATGATGGTTTATCTAATATCTAATGGTTGCTCTAACACTACATCTAGCATGTAGAATGTAACAGTGACACTTTCAGACAGTTATCCTGAATCTTTATAATCACCTCTGAATAGGAGGACAGCATAGGATCATGCAAAACCTATGGGAAAGCTACAAAGACAGTAGTGGCAATGGCAATACCTAAATGAAATGTGTGGGATTTAAAAAAAAAAAGGACAGATAGTTGGATTGTGGCAGAAGAGAGAATGTCTTCTAGCATGACAGGGAAAAAGCAGGTAAATTATAGCTTCTTGTATTAAATAAATCACATGTTGAAAAATTGGCATTCGTGGTGTCATTTATCAAGCCACGAATGGCTCCAAACTCCTCTTTCTTTTGCTTTTCCAAGCATTATTTCTCTAGACATAGCATTGTGACTAATATACCAAAGGCTTATTTCTATTTATGCAACCCTATTTTCCAAGCTGGATTGCAATGATTGATGATGTAAGCAGAAAATAGTACATTTATGTTAGATCTGTCATTAGAGGATCTTCATTGAGTAATCTAACAAAAGAAGAACATGCATGATCACACAGTCTGTTTTGCAATCTGTGATTTTAGAATACGTATAAGATTTTACTGAGATCATCTTGTAGACTGCAACAAGACATGATCTTATAATACCGCTGAAATTGCACGGTGTACAACGGACTTAAACCTAATCCGTCAAGTCTAGCGTGAAAGAAGTCTTAAATGAACTTTTTCCTTGTGCAAAAAAGGAAAACAACAGTAAGTGTCAAGTAATACTTTGGTCACCAGTGAAGAACTTTAGGAATTTGATCCAGGACATTAGGCACTAGCATCCATATAGAATAAATAGACCTGGCTGCCATTTAGCTCCGAGTCATTTTCCTAATGATATCACAAGCAGTAAAACCATGCCAGAGCACTGAGGGAATGTAAAACTTGTTCTTATTAGTGGTAAAACATGTTCCCATTGGTGTAAATGTCTCTTGAATCAAATGACTACATTACACACCCAGTGAAAAGATTAATCACATGACAGAGAATGATTATTTTTACCCAGAAACATTTTGTAGGTGGGGCTAACACTTTGTGTATTCCCAGCATGTAATATGAGGATGAGGTAGGTTGTTCTATGAATATAAAGGGCCTTTGAGATGAGGTGTGACAAAGGCAACACGATTAAATTCTGTTTTACTGAGCTGTGTGACTATCTCAGTTTCACAATCTGTCGAAGAAAGGTAGTTAGATCACTGGAGTCATGGAATGGACACCCATGGACACCAATGGACACCAACTCTTGTGCTTTTTGTTGATGTACCATGTTAGCTGGCTCCATATTGGGCCTGTTGGAATTTCAGCCTGGTACTGTGAGTATTTCATTATGCAATTTAATCACAGTTCATTTCGATGTACTTCAAGTTCTTATTCAATATATGTACTAGATTCAATATGTATGTACTAGATTTTGACAATGTTATTTCAAAATGCTGATTCTAAGCCAAGGAGTTCATCTTTTAGTTGGGTTAAATGCTTGACTCCTCCTCATAACCTTTCACTAGTCATGAAAGGGAAACAAACTTCTGCTGACGGGGCAATGAGTCAAGTTGACATTTTTTTAAAAGGAGAAGTCAGGGACAGAAGCTGTTCACATTGTGAAAAACATTTCCAGTTCTATCTCCTGTCCATTAACTTTATTCATTTATTCATCTTGCCGGTCAGGCTCAAGATGGATTTTAAAATCACCAGGGACCAGGAATACATAATGAATGGAATGCCAGTACATCGCAAGGCCCCATGCACACACTCAAAGTGTAATAATCGAACTATTTTGATCGATGCATTGGTTTAACAGGCAATGATTTAAGTGAACTGAGGCAACAATCATAAATCGAAAATTATCTATTGAAATTGATTATATGTATATCGATTATTATTGAAAAAGGACAGACAACTGGTGTGTAAAAAATAATTCTTATTGTCATCACAAACAAGATGATTTGCCCATAACTCTGATATTTAAAATAGCCTTTTTCTACATCATCATCCACAAATTAACAATAGGCGTACCCCAGATTCTAAACAAAGATATCATATTGTATTGTATCCTACTGTAGCAGATTCATCATCTTATGAACTGAAATTGTATTGTATCTTAACATTAAAATTAACGATTAAAATTATATCATTTTGTGAGAAAGCCTGCGGTTTACACACCTAGCAGACACAGATTCACACTCATTCATACCTAGGGGCAATTTAATGTAGCCAATCCATCTACTGATATGTTTTGGACAGATAACGTAGATAAATGAAAAGAGTCCGAAAATATAAGTAGAAAAATCAGTGTAAGGAGATAAAAAAAAATGGCACAAATATAGAATACAATGAAATACATATATAAACATAATACATTCAAGAAATAATAAAAAAAAATAAAAATAAAATTTTAAACTAATGGAATAAAAAAATGCAAACAATAAAAACTAATTATAGTAATATATTAAAATAAAATGCATAAAATGCAGATGGTAGCTTGATTGTGAAGTTCAAGCATATAACATTGTGGCACTATTTTGGAGTGCCAAACCTCTGTACACACAGCTTGTCAGGAAACAAAAAACAGAAGAGAAAGTTTCCTTAGTTTGTCTCCGTGTTCCTATTAATTTTACTTTTGAGCCCCCTCCTCCCCCAAAATTAGCATAGTGTGTTACTTTAAACTTGTTTCGGAACAAATTTGTAGAAGAAGACCATTAGACTGAGAACTACATCAAGGCAAAGATGCGCGTAACAGGTAAGAGCACTGTGACGTGAAATATTTGTGATATTTTTCAAGGAGGCCAAAGCAAAATGATGTCTTCACTGGTACTTTCAGGAAGTTAAATAATAGGAGTATGTTTCATTAAAGCAATATTGTGGCCGAATGATTATAGTGGGAAAAATGCAAATACAAATGCAAATGTAGATGTGTGCATACTGTAATTTGGGTTTATGCAAACATTGTTATTTGTTACCTTGTGATTTTTAGTGTGACGAGATTACTAGCTGTTTTCAAAATTTGAATTTGAGGTTATGTGAAGCTATATTGTGCATGTGGAAAGGACATGTGTATTTTTTTAAATAAATAAATGTTTGAATTGCATCACAAATACAACTTCCATAGTTTATTTAGAGTTAACAAATGTAACAACTTATACAACAAATAAATGTCAATTTTACTGAATCCAGCTCAATATTTCAGCCTTTAACCATATTATAAAAGCACTTGCTCGGGCATCCTTTAAAATTCAAACTTTGTGAAAGTTCTGTCACAGAGAATCAGACTGAAAATCACCTTCGGTGACAATGCATGTTTATATTAACCTGTCAGTACAGATATTTAAATGTTATATTTACTAAACCAGTGAACGAAAACAGAGAAATGAATGCTACACATGAGAGCAGAGCCTTGTATAAAATGAAAAGCCGAGCAGTTCTGACGTGCCGCATGTTGCATGTAAAACCGGATGTACCTGATTTGTAAGCATTGTATTTTAAGACTTACCTAAGCTGTACTAAATTGTTAAAACATATTATCTCTCCGAATCAAAATATTGTTGCGGTGCCATTTTGTGTTCATATTTTCTCTCTGACTTCACATAGACGTAAGGCATAATGAATACCTGAATAGTGATTTCAGCGTTTGAATACTAACCAGGGTTCTGCCATGCTATTGCAGAAGCTACAGGACTAAATTACTGTCTATGGAACTGATCTGTGTTATGATATACAGTAAGGTGCTTAAATATTTGAACGTTGACAAAGTTGTTGTTATTTTAGCCATCTACCAGAGAATATTGGAGTTGAAATTAAATAATCAACGAATGTGATCTCAAAGTACACACTTACAGCTTTAATTAAAAGGTATTTACATGAACGGTGAACGGTGTAGAAATTACAGCACTTTTTATATCTTATTTGTTATATACAGTATATGTCACTATTCATTATTTAATTTCAACTCCAATATACTGTACAGACATCTAAATAACTAAATAGTGGGCAAATGTCTATAGACCTGACTGGGTATGAAATGGGTCTTAAATAGACAAAAGGACAAATAGATAGATTTCTTGGAAGTAAGAAGCAGTTAATTATTTCACACGCAATACTATCAATACTCAGTACTTTAAGAACAGTCAGGCAAAGCTCAAAAACTGTAAATACACAAAATATTAATGTTCTACAAACATTCCTAGAATTCTAGAATTTGCAAACAATTCAAATTAAGTATATACATTATACCAATTTCCTGTTTCAAGCCAGCTTTGGCCCATATACCAATTATTGGTGGTTAACTTACTGGGCTACTGATGAAAAGGTTGTGAGTTCAAATTCCATCATTGCTAAGTTGCCACTATTGGGCCCTTGAGCAAAACCTTTAACCACTCAGCTGCATCCTGTCTCAATTGTAAATTGCTTTGGATTAGAGATGCATTGATACAGATACTGGTATTGGGCATTGGTCCAATGCAGTGCTCATTTACTCGTACTTCTAAAAAATGCTCCATCACCAATATCTGATACCACATGTGATGTAAGCCTAGTGTACATTATCTCATGAACAGATAACACAATATGAGAGCAATCTGCATGTATTTCACAATTAATGATAAAAAAAAAAAAGCAAAGAAGGCTGTAAACTGTTGTCAATAAAACATCTTATGGCGGTTAAACAGTCTCTTTAACAGCATGTGAGGGCAGCCTGTCTGAGCTTATAGAGCAGTATCTGCGAGCGTGGTCAGTAGAAATAAAAGTAAGGTGCCTTTAACTGCCACTTCATTTAAGAACAATGTGTAAACCCTGGCAAAAGGATGTGTGCATTCTCAGTGCTCAGTGCTCGCAGAACTGAAGTGCTCTCAAAAAAGTTTCTATGCATTCTCACTTCCCTTCTCCGCGCCTATACCTTATACCCACCCAAATACCTTCATATGCAAGCAACTCGTGGCACCTTGCTCACTGATACTGCTTTGCGTGCTCATGTTGGCCGCCCTCACACGCTCTATTAAAGATAATGTTTAAACTACATAACGTTAAACGTAAAACTCAGTATGGGTTCATTGCTAGACGCACACAGCAGCTAACAGAGCTAAATAAAATGTTCCATGATGCCCATGATAGTGCCATGACTATCTAGTGATGAGTACCAAAATGTACATCTCTAACAGGTTGCATATTTTAGCTATTATCAGGTGTCATGATCACGGCCAGAAAAAATAGAATGTAGGAAATATTACCACAAGACGGTAAACTTGACCTCAAACAGAACTTGAACCTTGAACTTGCTATTGGATAACCCTTTCTTTTAATGTTTTGTATTTATCTACAGAAACCCTGCAACTAATGGAACTCACAGAAGGAATGTCAACGACCCTTGCGAATTTCGGGAACCTGACTAATTCCTCATGGCAAGACTGTTCCCGTAATAACGTGCTGAAGACAACGGTGTTCCCGATCCTGTATTCTCTTCTCTTGCTGCTAGGAATCATCCTCAATGGCCTAGCAGCATGGGTGTTTTTCAGCATCCCCAGTCGCTCACACTTCATCATTTACCTAAAGAACATTGTGGTGGCTGATGTCCTCATGACTCTGACTTTTCCATTTAAGATCCTGTCGGACTCAAACATGGCCTCAGTTAGTCTCCGCATCTTCGTCTGCCGCATTTCTTCTGTGGTTTTCTACCTTACCATGTACATCAGCATCCTTTTCTTTGGCCTTATCAGCATTGACCGCTGTAGGAAAACTCTCTTCCCTTTTGTTGGCACCAGTCCTAAAAAGCTGGCCCACAGGAAACTCCTTTCAGTTGGTATCTGGGTGTCCCTGCTGTCGCTTTCCCTCCCCAACATGATTCTCACCAGCAAGACGCCTAAATCAGACCACTTTAGCTGCAGTAGCCTGAAGACTGAGCTGGGCTTAAAGTGGCATGAAGTGGTCAACCACATCTGCCAGGTAATCTTCTGGGGTAATCTGGTAGCAGTAGTGGTGTGTTATACACTCATCACCAAAGAGCTGTTCAACTCCTTTGCACGGACTCGCGTTCTGAATACAGCAGCTCAGAACCAGCAGAGGAAGAAGAGGGTGAGAGCCAACGTGTTCCTTGTTCTCGCAGTTTTCTTCATATGCTTTGTGCCGTTTCACTTCGCCCGAGTGCCTTATACCCTGAGCCAGACGAGGGAACATCGTTTTGACTGCCGACAGAAACTTATCTTCTTCCAGGTGAAAGAGAGCACACTGTGGCTGTCCTCTCTGAACTCTCTTCTAGACCCTCTCATCTATTTCTTCCTCTGCACGTCCTTCAGGGACTCGCTGTTCAAAATCCTACGACTCTCGCCTGGGAGGTGTGGGGCATTGCAGTACAGTACGGATACTCCTGCAGATAGCAGCCCTATGGGAAACCGCTCGACACAAATATAGTCCAGGGGGGTTTCTGTGACGCTTAACCTAATGATCCTGAATGTGATGTTTTAAACCTCTGTTGAAGTTTTATAGTGAAATTGAACTTTACAAACTGCATATTCAGAATATACTGTATATTTTTATGAAAAAGCATAAGACAATTTTGAAATAAATGAAAAATTGGAGACTCCAAAGGACCTAGACCTACAACAAATATAGATGTCTGCTGAGCTTAATCTGTATCTCAGGAGGAATGTGTGTGTGTGTGTGTGTGTGTGTGTGTGTGTGTGTGTGTGTGTGTGTGTGTGTGTGTGTGTGTGTGTGTAGCAGATTCTTTCATTTTCAAAATAAATAAACAAAAATGTCCACAAATGTAAAAGGTTTAGAATTATGAATTATGTTTTAACCAATCGTAATGTCTGACTGACTCATTTGCCTTTTGCATCTACATCACTAAATACATCTTTAAATATCAGAAAAACATCTCACCATGTTTTTTAAACAGGTACAATTAAGAAAACCACATTTTTTTTATTTCACAGTGAATTTCTGAAAGTGTTGATTAATTACTGTCTACTTAATTAGCAGCTCTGACAGTAGTTTCACGGATGTTCCACAGCATTAAATGTAACTATAAACAGATAAAAAGGACTCTGTGTTGTTCTTTAATAAATAAAAATGTAATCGTTGGCAATTTTCTGTGGTATGAGTGGAATAAAACACTTCAGGGTCTGTTCTTATAGGTAAATATTCAACTTCAGAATGGTAACAGGATACCCCACTGTTCTCTTACAACTCTGTATTTTATTCCTTACATATCAGTCCTGAATGCGTTCAGTTACCTGATGTGCTGGGCTGAATTGAAATTCTTACACAGCTTTCAGAAACCCAGTTGTGGAAATGTGCTTGACAAGAATATAAATATTTCACAGACCTCATATCTATTAAACACTTCTGAGACCTTTAAAAAACATGTGCTCATAGTGCACTGTGAGTGTACTGTCTCACAGATATGCAAACTAATCTATTGCAGACATGCAAAACAATTCTCTGGATGGTCCTGGTTCTGCATCATGTACGTAAATGCTGCCAAGGAATTCTTAAACTTTAACATTAAATGTTAAGTTGAAGGAAAATAATAGCATGTTGCCAAAGATACTGCACATCTTCATACAGGAGCTCATCTGCGTTGAAAGAAATCTACCACAAAGCTAAAATTAAATCAGTATAGTGGTCACCTTAAGCACACTTCCAAATAAAGCAATGGTAGTCTGATCTAATCATTGGAGTATTATTACCCTCCCTTCAGGATAAAGGAACAGGATGGTAGAAACAGCCTAAGAAATTAAAGACTAAACTCAGAACAGGTGCACACATTAAGTAATGGAACAATGGCAGAACACGGGAGGAGACAGGACCCAAACAAAAGTACCTGGCAATGTAAACAAAAAAGCAAATGGAGTGAACTCAAAACAAAACATGGGAGCAGCATTTGGGACCATGCCATGTGCTAAGAGGGGGAGCTTTTTCTGCAAAAACAAAATGACCGTGGTCTTGACACTTCCTGTCATCGTTTCCTCTTATCATTCATAGTAACATCATCTTCATGGTGCAAGTAGCAGAGAGCAGCATGAAAGGATGTATCTGGAAGAAACCTTTACCAACGCTATTTAAGATATTACTCTTAGAAATGAAGAAATGAGACATGAAGCAGTCTTAGTAAATTAAGACGGCAACAGGAGGAAGCTTAATGTGTTGTCTGTTAGTGACCACTACTGGTGACAGCAAAGAGAAACACAGGCAAGTTATCTTTGCTTTTATCAGCAATTATTATGAGAAGAGTAAAGTGTAAAGATGGGCTTTGAAGGAAAAGGTGGAAGGAAAATCTTACAGAGATAAAATAATATGATGCCATTTCACATCAGATATGCTATGGTAGCATTTATCTCGCACTTATCTTTTTTTATTGAGCGTGACAATGTGGTTTCCAATGCAGAAGCAGAGGCATCGTGAGTGCAGAGGCTGTTACTACTAAGTATTAATGTCACCAACAGACAAGTCATGTCAGTGGGTGTGTTTTGTCACTTAGCCAGACTATTAACAGTCTTACATCACAGTAGAGGTTATAGCTGAACAAGTGACACGCACGACACGAGGGCAGTTTTACATCCTCACATCCTAAGAGGTATGTGAAATGTTTTCTTATATCTTTTTCAAACTGGATCAGGATAAGAAACTACAGTTAAACAGAAAACTTCTGTATGTAAAAAAAAGAACAATATATTCGATATTATGATTATATTATCAAATATCAAATAGCACATTTGAAGCAATAGGGAACCTTTTCCTAAGAAAAGGCTTTTTGCTGAACTTGGCATTACTGCTAACCATCAAATCACAAAGAAGCAAATCCTGTTTGTCATCCATATTAAAGAAACATTTTATTTAGAAACGATTTCATTTGAATTAAATAAAACTCTAAAGCAATTCAGTAAATATTGCTGGTTTATCTTATAAAACCTGTTCTAATTTTTCAGGAACATATCTACATTAAATGAAAGTTAATTACGTTTTAACACAGCATAGTGGGTAGTGTCGCCAACTCACAGTGCCAGGGTCCCAGGTTTGGTTTTGAGTTCATGTGATGGACTGTCTGTGAGGAGTTTCTGCCACTAGGTGGATTGGGTAAGATAAATTGCCACTAGGTGTGTATGAATGTCATGTGCATAGTGTGCTGTGATAGATTGGCATCCCATAAAGGGTGTGTTCCTTCCTCACAACTAGTGTCCCTAGGATAGGCACCAGAACTGGCACCGATAGAGCACCTGCTGAAAATAAGTGAGTAATGTGTCATTCATTATATGCTATAAAATTTGTTTTTAATTGGTACAGTGTAAAATGTTGTGTATAGTTATGTGAAATAAACAAAAACAGCTAATAAAAAACATAAATTATATTACTGAGCCATCAAGTATGTAGTGAATTAAAAAAATCACAGCTATCTATTTCTATTTCATCCAGTGCTATAGGTGTGTCACCACAACTAAAAATAAACACGTCACTGTTTGAACTTTAATTAGGCCAAATAAAAATTGTTGGTGCAACGGGTCACTAGAAAATTGTTAAGTTGGAGAGGCGTGAAATGTTGTACAGTGTACGTAACATGTACATTTGCTTCTTTTATCCATATCATTAGCAGGTGCTGTACAGTTTCTCCAAATACAAAAGTCCTGTGTTGCAATTTTACCAGCAAAGTGGCACAATTAACAAGTAACATTGCGCGGGTCAATTGTTTGCGTAAACTTACACACACGAGTAAAAATCTACTAAAATCATCATACATGTATTCCTTTTTGTGATATACCTTTAAGGTTGGCTTTTGAAATATCAATTAATTACAGTAGATTATTGGATGTCCATTACACACATGCGCACTTACTACAATCACCCATTTAAACATGAATTATTTAACTCTTTAATTAATTATATAACTGTGTATGTAACAAATACAATCTTGAATCTTGAAATCTTGAATTGTCAATTATTGATGTTGCAGAGATCATAAATCACTTTTTTTTGTTTATGATTAATTACAGTAATCATGATTACTGTGGGATAGTATATGGGGTAGTATATGGTTACTATGTTTGAACCATAATTCTGTGATATAAAAAAGGATAAAGTCTTTGAATCAGGCTCTGAATCAACTGCAATCTAGCTTTACAAGCATACACATTAATGTGTGTGTGTGTGTTTTCTGTCTCAATGCTTTCACCAGCTTATACTACCCTTAAAAGTTTGATACACTTCTGAACCAAGATGTAGTTTATACGTGCATGTTACAACTGTACGTCAGGTTGCACCCATACTATTTCACAATCTTGCACAAAGTCTGAAAACTTCGCTAGAGATTTTTGGGTTTCAGATGCTTAATACATAAGGAAAAAATTATATTAGAAAACTACTTCTGGTTTCTTTCTTTTTTGTTTAGAGAATTCTCTTTGGGTTTTCACAGGATTCTTAAGCAGTGAATAAATCTTTTATAAAGCAATGCTGGAGGATTCGTGCAAGGCTAATAACACAACTTGTGAAAGGTTTCATGTAGCCTGACTTAAAGAGAGAAAATCTTTAAGGCTGCTGTATCTGCAAATTCTGATCTTTATCTTGCAAGTTACTTTGCTAACAGCACGTTAATGAAGCCTTGGAGCAGTTTCTGTGAAGTATCCACCTAATACTATAAAGAGCAGTAAACAGTAACTAATGAAGCAAACTCAATATTTGACGACCCTTTGCTTTAAAAAAATAGTAGTCTCAGGTGCAATCTGTGCAGTTTTATAAGGAAATGAGTTGTACGTTTTACTGAGAATCTTGCAGAACCAGCCATAGGTCTTCTGGAGGCTGTCACACTTGCTTCTTATTTTTGCAGCAAATTCCAGCAGTGGTCTCTTATGTGGTCTCTTATGTAATATGTGGCTTTCTTTACTGACATACTAATATATAAATTTACAACAAAGTCTGTACCAAAAAATAGGGTATAGGGTCAGATAATAAAATAGCATTTTATATATAT